>JAGFNK010000032.1:0-211985 GCA_025769875.1 Russula earlei
ATTACATCCTTGAGTTGCAACCTGGTCATCTCCATCTTTGCCACATCATGAGTCCTCTCACTCTTACTGCTTCTCTCCATTAATTGGTTTTCCCCCTATCCTCTCATGGGCTCAAAGCAATGTGCCACTATGTGATTGCCTTGGGCAAAGCATAATACAAGCAAAAGAAAATGTGCCAAACCAAAAACTGACAACATTGAAAGTGAAGACTCATTCACCGCCACTCCCACTCAGCCAAAGCACCAACCACAAGCACAACCTCTCACCAAGGCTTCTAAGGCATCCCTAACACCTATTCATGAGGAAGATGGGGCTTGTGTTGTGTAGAAGCTGTGGATGTCAGTCTCCATGATGTCACATATTCTCTCATGAATGTGGATGAATTTGACTTCAAGAATCCTATAGAGGAAGGGAGTGATGCTTCACTTGAAGAAGAAGGTATGAGATGTCAAGACATGTACTGCTGATCCTTAAGGACTCAGGAGCAGGTGGGCAAGGGTCGGAACAGACGGTACATGGCATAGGCGGCATTGAACAAGAGGACGAGCCAAATGACTAGAAGGTACCAGATGGGGACTGGTACGTGTAACTGGAGGCAGAGGCAAAGTTGGGAGGCCAGTGCAGCGAGGGGCTTTAGACAAGGCGGTCGTTGAAGAGTACCTTGGAGGCGAGGGAAGTCTTTAAACTGAGTGGTCGCAGGGGAGTACCCAGGAGTATGAGAGTATCACAAATGGACAGTCTGACGACTGCCATGCTTCATTGGGGCTTATATACAGTGTACAGGGTCAATTACAAAGAACTGGAACTATTCTAGACCCTTTGGTACCATCCAATAGGACTACAGAGGCATAAACTTGCTTGTGTCAAGATTCAGGCTTACTGAGCGCATTACTGATCAATGTGGAGTGATGACATCATTATGATGTCACTGTGGAGTGCTCAGTGAGCTTATGAGGTCACTGTGGAGTCGCTCAGTCAGCCATGATGTCATTGGAGCCTTGATGATGTCAGGTGAGTTATGCAACAGTTTCTAAGAGTTTGTGCCACTGTTTCGGGTTCTTGGTGGCTGGGTGACAATGTGGCTGCCACGCGATGATTACCCGATTAGGAAACGGGTGCCTGGTCATGTTATAGTGCCTTTGCAATAGCAATATCTTGCACCGCAGGAGGGATAGCCCAGAAAATGGAAGGGAGTTGGTAATGCAAAGTGAGAGAGGTCTCTCTTGAGTAAAATAGGACCATCTACAGCCATGACCTGGCCTTGGTTCGTAACATGAGAGCCATTTTTTTCTTGCCAAAGATCATCAAATGACAACCTTTTTTGTTTGCTATCAGTGACCCCATGTTAGGATTCTTACGTTCTCATCATTCTGGACTGCTTACCTATGCTTTGGTGACTCATCTCTGCTTACTCATCTGTGCTTACTCCTGCTTAGTGATTTGCTTAGTGATTGCTTAGTGATTGATTACTCACTGATTACCATTTGATGACAGATACTAGGAAAGGATGACTCACGCATGAGTCATTTCTGACACTTTCAGATCGCGATTTACATTTTTGGATACTAATGGTTCTTAGCTATGTGCACCCCAAGTTTCATACAAATTGGATCAGCCGTTGTCAAGATATCATATAAATACTCTGTTGTACCAAGAAGTCGAGCCTTATGCTCGACTTCCTTTCTTACAAGAAATAAGTAACTATCTTGTCAAACTCTCTAAACTCAAGTCCTTACTCTAATTGAAAGAGGCCCCTCTCTTCTCTTACATCTATTCTTCCTGAGATAACATCAACGGATTCGAAGTCTAGTGTTTGAACTATATCAAGCAACTCTTTCATTTAGAGTTGGTAACAAGATCAGGCAGATCTTAACACCCCAGATAATCCCCTGGCGATTCCTCTCACATTCAATATCCCATTCAAAAATGCCTCTCGAGAACTCACTGTCAACTCTGACATTGCATTTACAACACTCCTCATTGACATTGCTGCCAAAATGGAGACCAGTGTCTTCTGTCTCTCCCAGATTGGATATATTCTTCCTTGGATGGTGCCCAAGACAGGCAAGCCTGTTGTGAAAATGCTTAAAAAAAATGAAGATTGCTTTTGAAAATTGATTGAACATGTACAGAATCACATTGATGAGAAAAAGGTGAAAAACCATGGAAAGGGCAAGGTCTGGCCATTCAGCATCCAAATTGTCAATACCTCTGCCCTGGGAGCCAAAAAGGTGCATCTCATGTCCTATTGTTCACATCTGCATCTGACACATTTTTGACCAAAGGACCCTGGAAAAAAGAAGTTGTCCTCACTACCCACAACCTCACACCTGCCTTTGGATCACCATGCCCCCCAGAAAGACAAAGAGACTGAGCTTTTAGCACTCTTGGAAAAGGAAACACATGTGCGAAGAACACAACAAGCTGTGCTACATCCAAATGACTGGTGCACTACCAGTACACAATGGATGATCTGACCATTTGGGCTGCCTTGTTGGTATGTACCATCACTGATTTCCTTTGGACACTCAATCCTAATGTCAGCAGGCATGACACCTTGCAACAATTAATACTCCCTCAGACAAGCTGAATCTTGCAGACAAATGCCTCTGGCAGGCAAGAATCAAAAAACACAAGTCATCACAACCACCCCCTGCTGATTCATTGGCCACTGTGCCAAACCCAAGCCATGCAGTTGCCAGAACGTCCTCCAACCCACCCAGATGGGCACAAGTCATGATGATGATGCTTGGGGGAGCCTTTGCCAATGCCAGTTCAAACTCTTATTGCCTTCCTCACAGTGAACTCTTCCCACCTTCTACTCCACACCCTTTGTCTTCCCCACTACCAAAACAGATTGCATGTGACAAGGACTACCCTGTTACCAAGTGGTTTGGGGTCTGGAAGATGCCAGACACCTGAACTATGGACTGCATCATTTGCATCATGCATGCATCAGATCTTGACCATTTATGTTCCTTGATATTGCATTTGGAACACATTGATCATATCTTTCTGAATATGTGTTACAGAAGCAATGACACCAAGATTGCTACTATGGAAGCACTTAATGCTTCCAGCACTGAGATTGTTTACAGCAGAAGCAACTATTGCTTCTATGAGCTGTCTTTGCTACTATAGCACTGACCAGTACTTACAGTAGCAAGAACCTTATCCCTGAGGGCTATATAAAGCCCCCAGTTAGTAGCAGTTGAGCCTTAAGTTTGCCAATCCCAAACAGTTGACTCCTACCCCATCTGCAGAGCCCCTCTCATCTTGTTGCCATACTCCAGAAGGATCTAACACTCCTTCCCCTCCACAAGTATTGCTTGCTTGACTCAAGCATATCTGCATTGGTAGGACACATTTATAGATGCAATCATTGATCTTATTTAAGGCACTTTGGAGCCTTAACACTTAGCTCTGTGGTATAACACACCATTGGACACATATCTTCTTCCTCTTCCTCTTTGCCCTATCCTTGTTCCTGCTCTTCCTCTTTCTGCCTCTGCAGAGGAGGAGGCCATGGCACACCAGGCACATTGAGCTCCCTGTGCAGCTAGTGTGCAGCCTTCCAAACATGGGCCTGCATTGGAAAGCATGTAGCAGCCTCCATTGTCACTGCCATTGTCACCCTCTCACATGGTGGCAGCCATGCCTGCTGTGCCATGTGCAGTTGCAAGTGCAGGTGCCTCTGAGCACAATAGGGAGATTTTCTGGTGAGATGAGGTCAAGGAGCAGTGCTGTGTGCTGGTCAGGATGATTTGTGCTGAGGATGGTGATCTTGTTGAGTGTTTTGCATGGGTTGCCATCCATTTCCAATTCCTCACATGTGCTTTGTTGAGGCCACACTTGCTGTTGAACATGTCACAACTGAAAACATTGAGGCCTGAGCTTTTCTGTTAGAGGAAGTGATTGGTGGCAATGACAGCCACTTCAGGAAGTACCTAAGTAATGTGTCAGCCACCCAGGCTTCTTTATTGACAAGGATGACAATGAGTGAGCAGAGTTCCTGGGTGATCTCACAGCATGTTCAGTATTTCAAAACAAAAAAGTTGGCCTTTATTGCCAATTATCAAGGTGCATCAGGTCATTACAAATCTCTCCCCTACTATCTGAACTCTGAGTGCCATTAACAGGCAGTAATTCAGTCCTGAGTGACCCTCAGATTATAACTGACAGGTATGCCCAGTGTTTGTGATTTCTTATCAAAGTGTTAATGCCCTTGGATACATTTTTGTGGATGGAAACCTGCCCAGCCATCATCAAGCCTTTGAGACTCACCATCAGTGCAACCACTTCTGCAAGTTTTTTCAGGTACCAACTGACTACAATGTTTGGGAATCACAAGGGTCCTTGTTTTGCCTTGTTGACTCAGCCTCATCACTTTGATCAAAGTCATCCTCTCAATCTTGTCTGATGAAGCAAATGCATTATGGTATTCTTCAGTCACATTGCTTATTCTGAGTCCTGGCTAATGACATCCCAGCTCACTTTTGCAATTTCAATTGCTCTATACCCATTCCATTCCTTGATTTTCCCAAATGACAAGCTGTGCTCATTCACCTTTTGACTTTGGGTTGCTGCACTGTAAGGTGTGCTGGACAGCATGCCCAATGGAATCACACATGTGTTATTGTGTCGTCCCCTTTCTTTCATAGTATGTTTTCTTGTTCATTTTTTGTCCTACCTTGCCACCTTGCCACTCCTTGATCACCACCTGCTTCCACTGCCATATGTGAGAGCTTGCAGCCCAAGCTTTTCCTCACACATGATGCCCTGTCACTCACCTCGCATCCTTGTTCCAGTCCTCTGCAAAAACATATTCATTTTACATTTTTAACAAATGGCCATGTTGGTCTCAGTACACTCATTTTCTTCTATCCATGCATTGTGCTGGTTTCTCAGTGGCATGGTTCCATGTGCTAGGTCATGCACACAGAGTCTGTGTTGCTTGATCTGAGGGTGGGTATCAACAGAGGTGAGCTGAGAGCAAGGTTGTGTCCCAGATGCGAACACTTTGAGGTATCGGACTTGCAGGCATGAAAGAGAGTCAAGCCTGTGTGTGTGCTCAAGCTTATGAAGGAGAAGAGAGAGGGGAGAGGTTATCATTAGGTGAAGAGTCATTTTTGCTGGCAGATGAACAGGTTAACGTGGGAGCAGAAGACTGCACGAAAACTGTCATTCAAGACTGTAGCTACCAGTCCTTAAATACTGTAGCAAAGGCAGAGGAAAAGCAGGTAATCAAGGGAGCAGAGGGATAGAGGATGCGAGACAAGACTAGTAAGTAGGTGAGTATGACATCATGACAGAACACAAACCAGAATTGAGGCATAAGACATTCTACACTAACCAGAACAAGGCAAGTGTTTAGTGAAATTGGAGAGTAAGTAAACAAGGCAGGATGGGAATTCATAGCAGTATGGTATATCAGTCAAGAGTGTATCAAAATCCTATTCCTCCAACTGCAAGTCCATGAGCATGGGGCAGTGCGATGATGACGACAGGGTGAGGTGCTGTGGGCAGCAAGCCCTCAGATAAAGCAGTGATGACAACAATGAATGCATCATCTGGGTCAGTGTGTCAACTCATGACAGGGGTGAGGACGATGATGATAGAAGAGGTGAGAGTGGTATGAAAGGGAGTTGGCGAGGGGCAAGAGCGTGATGATGAAAGGATGGGGAGTATGATGCAGACCAAGCAGACTAGTGGCAGAAGGGATGGGTAAGGAGAGCGAAGGCGCAGGAAAATGGTGATGATGTTGTGCCATAGGTCGAAGGCTGGAGGAGCCAAGCTCCAACTCAAACACAGACTGAGAGTTGGGTGTATGTGGCGATGGAGGTGTGATCGACTTGAGCTGTCGTTGCTGTTCCTGGGCATAGAGTGGGCAACATGAGGGAATGGCATTGAAAGGGGAACATGAGAGGGAAGGAGAAAGAGAAAGAAAGGACTGGATGACAGATGGGAGATGGAAAGAGGGGATGAAAGACAAGACCAAGAGAAAGGAAGACACATGGGCAAGGGATGGGTGGGAGGTTGGGCACTTCAAGAATTGTACAACAGTGAAAAAAAAAAAATAGAGTCTCTGAGGTCCTTGATCACTTTTCTCACTCAGATGCTTACAAATGTGTGGCATCTTTGCAATCAGAAACAGGGACAGGCCAGCATAACAAGCTGGCCAGTCCCTGTTGAGGAGAGGGTTGAGAGAATGAGAGATGCGCACAAAAAAAAAACTGAAAAGAAAAATGCACCAGAAACCACAGCTGGCAATTGAACCATTCATTGATCTCTCCATTATGCTTCTGCCACAATTCCCGCTAAACCAGCCACGTGATTTTTCAGTTGTCAACCACTGTGTTCATCACTGGCATTGACAGATGTGATAAATTTCTTGGACAAAACTGCTGCATCATTTGTGGGGTAAGTGCCAGCATAGTTCTCAACCATGGCCATATTATCAGGCAAGCAGACCTGGAAACTGTAAGTCGAACATGAGAAGAATGGGAGTGCATATGGGGAAGGGAAGAGGGAGTCGGAGGGAGGGAAAGAGAAGAGAGAGGGGAAAGCACTACACGGTACGCGTCCGTCGCCCGCGGCCCCTTTTTTTCGCGCGGTGAAAACAGACTAAAAACGTACAGCCAAGCCAACCACGTCAATCGACAATTAAGGTTCCCAATTCCGGCTACCAAGTCAACGATGCTATACGCCAATAGTGGAGACATATTTCTGTATGTTTTCTTGCGCTGTGCCAGTCCAACTCGTGCCCTCTACCTGGCAGGCCTTCCACGATGGCATAGCACGCGTCGCGGCGAGGATGTCAGCAATTACATCAGCATTAAGCGCTAGCGTGCGTCCACCAGATGACGCGCCACCTGCAATCGTCGTCGCAAGCGGAGACAGGGGCTGTGGTTGCGCAGTGATAGTGGTGTTGCGATTGCGTGACGGGGCGTTCCGTTTGAAAGAACCTGAGACGTTATCGAATACACCGTCCGATAAGATCCAGTCTTGCCAAACGAGATTAGTAGGCATGGGTGGAATGGGGGGTGCGAACGGGTGGAATCCTCGGACGCGCATCTCGTGGATGATGAATAGGGAAGGGAATGGCGCATAGCGATCCGTGATGTCAAGGGCGATAGCTTTGCCATGGTACATCCGAAGAATGGGTTCATCGGGATAGTTGATGAAAATAAACTTCTGGACCTTTTTGTTGTGAATACTCAGTTCAAAGCAAAGGCAAATCTAACTCACATCGGGAAAGAAGCGAATAAAGAAAGTATATGCATCGAAAAAGCGGTGATGCAAGACACACATAAGCAGGCCATCGCGCGGTTCATGTTGGGGATGGTCTTTGGTTTCTAAGGGAATCCAACTGCGATCTCGGAGCTCGGTCCACTATGTCTCGCATTAGCGTCAGGAGAGCTCAGGCGCATGTTTGACTTACAGTTTCCGGGTCTGCTTGCCCGATAATATGGGCATACTCGAGAACTACACTGGCACTTACCCCACAAATGACGCAGCGATTTCGTCCAAGAAATTTATCACGTCCATCGATGCCAGTGATGAAAGCTGTAGTTGACGACAAAGCCGAAAAATCACGTTCTTCCCAACCATATCCAGAAGGTGGCTGGTTTGGCGGGAGAGGAAGTGGGAATTGTGGCAGAAGCATGATGGAGAGACCAACTTGTCACGTGTTCTCTATAATCACGACGGGCAGGAAGGGATAAGTCAAGTCTGCTTATAGTCAACTCAGTGGACAATAAAAGTAAAATATTTCAAGTGCTGAGTAGGCTCTGTTGTGGCCACAAATTATATTACATAAGTAATGACCTTAGTTGAGCACGAAAAATGTGACAAAAAAGGTTAAATATGGAAAGTCTACTCATTCCAGCACAACTTTTAGCCAGGTTAGGGTAAATGTTGTGCCAGAATGAGTAGACTCTCCATATTTAACCTTATCTGCACATTTTTCGTGCTCAACTAAGGTCATTACTTATGTAATATAATTTGTGGCCACAACAGAGCCTACTCAGCACTTGAAATATTTTACTTTTATTGTCCACTGAGTTGACTATAAGCAGACTTGACTTATCCCTTCCTGCCCTGTTGTGAATTAAAGCAAGATGGTGGGAGGGCCGACGGATTGGGTGATCCCTTGATCTTTTATTTTATTTTTACTTGCTCTTTTTAACCTCTTCTCACAGCAACAGAATAGCCTGCACCATGGCAATGTCACAGCCATCAGAATGCTGAGGAGTGGAGCATGCGTGTGACACACATTTCATGCATTTTCCTCTTTACTTATTTTTTTCTCTGCCTCCTCAGCTCTACCTTGCATCCTTCCCCAGCCCTGAAAACCATGCAAGGTTCACCTGCTTTGCAAGCACAGTTTTTTATGCATGACCATTCATGTGTTCGTGTTTGTACCCCATCTCCTCACAGCAATGGCCCAGGCAGCACTGTGGTGATGATGCAGTCATCAAGGCAGTGAATGGGTGTCTCACCCTTTGAGTGCGTTTTTGTTCTTCCGCTTTTCCCTCCCCTCTTCTCTACTTTGCACAGTGCTAATAATGTCTTGCAGGTTTAGTTTGCTTGGCACGCATGTACACGGCTGTTTGCAGGCCCACAGGGGGCCATTCTCCTGGCTTCCAAATCACCCAAATATTACTGGCTTTTATTTCACTGTGCACATGTGTGTTTTTCCTTTCAGTTTCATGTGTTTTCTTACTTTTCAGTTTCGCTCTAATCCACTCCACATTTGAATACCTGACCACATGCAGCACACTTTCTCCCGCATGTGCACTTTTCATGTGTGGAGCTCTGCTTAATTTTATTGTATTCTTTGCTTTCTCTGCTGCATGTGTGATTTTCACATGTCATAGTGACGAGGTCTCTTACCAGTGCTGTCAAGACTCACTGTTGAACTATCCAGTTCAAGAGCAAGGAGTAAGCTCAAAGACGAGTTGATAGATGTCTAAGATGGTGTGGGCAAGGAGCAGAGTCCAAAGCAGTAACAAATACCAAAGGGGTATAGTTACTGGTAGAGTCGAGCAGGTACGCAGGGAAGAGGCCAGAATGGTCACAAGGGGATGGTCCTTAAGAAGTATCCCAGGGATAGAGAGTGCTGTAAACAAATGGACAGTCTGAGGACTGTCCGTTACTTTATTGAGCACTTATATACTACAAGAGAACTGCTAAATAGGGAACAAGTCATAACCTTGTTATCAAGCACAATAGTGTGATGAGTAAGAAGTCGGAGTACTGCTTACTGAGCATGCTCAGTCATGCTCAGTCAATTGATGAGTAAGAAGGCTTCTCTTGATGAGTAAGAGCCTTCACTGTCCACGTGTTCACTTCCTTAGTACACGTGCAAGCACCTGATTCATTCTTGTTAGTTAGTTTAGGGCTGGTCATTTGAGGACTTGTAGTTTGGTTTAGGGAATAGTGTTATCTTATAAGGCCCCCTATATAGTTCTATTAGGGTCCTTAGAGTCAACCCTAATACTTCTATTAAGGTCCTTAGTATTGCCTTATAGTTCGTTCTATAGTTATTAGAGTTAGTCTAATAACGCGTTGTAGGGTCTTTGATACTGTGTCAGTGCTTATTGTAGGGCACCTAGAGTCGTCCTAAAGGGTCCTTAGGAAGGCCCTAATACTTTCCTTTATTGCTAAAAGGGTTGTCATTAAGTGGGGCTTGCTGTATGTTGATTGTGCCGAGAATTGCTCATGTGACAATGCAGTGCACAATATTGTGGACACCTCTACTCACCCCTTTTGCTCATGTGAACAGGGTGACACCATAGGAGGCTGGGTTTCCTCTCATAAGGAAGAGTCCTTCAAGGGCCCTCTCCTGGAGAATGGTTTATGACACATGCTCCCTCATCGACATCCATCCCCTGCACCACTAGTGTCTTTGTCTGCTTCATGCTCCCCACCTTTTCATCATATCACTCTTGCCCATCATTGACTCCCTTTCAATCCCACTCTTGCCCCTTTTGTCATCATCTCTCAAGCATTGTCCTTGCCCCCACCATGCACATATGTATGGACTTGGGTGATGCAGCACAGACATCATCACCACTCAATCCAAGGGCTTGCTGCCCACAGCGCCTTGCCCTGTCATCCTTGCTGCACTGCCCCATGCTCATGGACTCACAGTCAGAGCAGTAGGATTCTTATGCCATTGTCTTCTCATCCATGTTTTTGATTGCCTAGTTCTCACCCCACCTTTCTTCTACAGTATTTAAGGCTAGTAGCTACAGTCTCAAATAGGAGGGAGCTTTTGCCTCTGTGTTAAATCTTCTCATCTGCCTGTGTGAACCATTCCCTCGTGAACACACACACACCCTCTCTCTCATGTGCATGCACATTGTGTTCCAGGGCATGACCTTGCTCTCCCCTGCTCCCTTCCACTCCTACCTGCCCTCAGATCAAGCCCCATGGACTCCATGTGCTTGACCTGGTGTGCTACAGTCCAAAGACCTGCTATTGTCCCACCAGTGATGTTTTCTGTCTGTCTTGCTGCTGTATTTTCCTTGCTGTGGTTGTGCACTACAGTTGTAAATAGTCATGTGTTCAGCTGTAGGGATATCCTATCATGCTTGGGGTTGGTCAGCACCCCAAAATGTGAAAATTCAACAAGTGAAACCCATTATTTGGCTGTATCTAGATACAGTACATGAGATTCTACTGTCCAAGTTTCAAGGCAATCCATTGAGAAATAGTTGAGATATGGCAGTTCAAAATTTTGCATGCAGATTGGCACCCAAAAATCAAAACTTCAGGCCCCTTTTAATATCCAAGAATTCTTGAATCTTGAACTTGAACTTGGATTTTGGGATTTTCTGGGAGTGATGGGAATGACAGGTGTGATGTAGGTGACATAATAAACTAATATAAGTCTATTTCAAATATGAGTTATTTTTTGGTGTGATTTGCATTCATGTGTGGGGTTTACATATGATATGTAAAATATCTTTTCTAGCCCCCTCCTTCTGCTCCTTCCAAGTGGGGTATGGCAAGTATGTCACTAAGGCAGAACATGTGTCGCTGATGTGTGGGTGCACCTGTTTGTGCAACTTTTGCATGTGCAGCTCTGGTGCAAATGGGGCTGCAAGCACCCAGATGTTGAGCTTGACTCCAAGTTTGATGCTGACACATCATGAGTAACCCCATATATGTGAATATGCAAATCATAACAGAAAAAAAATCCATATTAATTTATTATATACATCATGTCACTTACATCACTCCTGTCACTCCTGTCACTCCCAGAAAATCCCAAAAATCCAAGTTCAAGTTCAAGATTCAAGAATTCTTGGCTGGTAAAAGGGGCCTAAGGTTCTACTATCCAAGTTTCAAGGCAATCTATTTGTCAAGACTCACTGTTGAACAATCCAGTTCAAGAGCAAGGGATAATTTCAAAGACAAGTCAGTAGATGTCCAAGACAGCATGGGCAAGAAGTAGAGTCCAAAGCAGTACCAAATACCAAAGAGGTATGGTTACTGGTAGAGTCGAGCAGGTACACAGGGAAGAGGCCAGAATGATCACAAGGGGACGGTCCTTAAAGGAGTATCCCAGGGATAGAGAGTGCCATAAACAAATGGACTGTCTGAGGACTGTCTGCTACTTTATTGAGCACTTATATGCTACAAGAGAACTGCTAAATAGGGAACAAGTCTTAACCTTGTTATCAAGCACAATTGATGGATGAGTAAGAAGTCAGGGTACACTTACTGAGCATGCTCAGTCATGCCCAGTAAGCTGCTGAGTAAGAAGGCTCCTATTGATGAGTAAGAGCCTTAACTGTCCACATGTTCATTGCCTTAGTACACATGCTAAGCACCTGATTCATTTACTGTTAGTTAGTTTAGGGCTGGTCATTTGAGGACTTGTAGTGGGGCTTGCTGTATGTCGATTGTGCCGAGAATTGCTCACATGACAATGCATGTGCAATATTGTGGACACCTCTACTCACCCCTTTTGCCCATGTGAACAGGGTGGCACCATAGAGGCTGGGTTTCCTCTATTAAGGAAGGGTCCTTCAAGGGCTCTCTCCAGGAACTGGTTCATGACACTATTGAGAAATGGTTGAGATATGGCAGTTTGAAATTTTGCACTCAGATCATACCCAAAAATCAAAACTTCAAGAACTAAGAATTAGACCCCAACTCTTGGGCTGCACCTAGATACAGTACATGAGATCCCACTGTCAAAGTTTCAAGTAAATGAATTGGGAAACAGTTGAGATATGGCAGTTCAAAGTTTTCCACCCATGTCAGCACCCAAAAATTGACATTTCAAGAACTGGATATTATGCTCCCATATTTTAGCTGCACCTAGATACAGTATATAAGGTTCTACTGTCAAAGTTTCAAGGCAATCTGTTGAGCAACTGTTGAGATATAGCAGTTTTGATTTTGCACTTAAAATGATATCCAAAAATGGCAAGTGCAAGGTCACATGAAAATGACAGTAACTGGGCTGAGCTGTAGCATTATGGTTGGTTGAGTGATTAACATCAATGACAGATGCTGAATGTCATGAACCATTTCCTGGAGAGGGCCCTTGAAGGACCCTTCTATATTAAAGGAAACCCAGCCTCTATGATGCTACCCTGTTCACATGACCAAAAGGGGTGAGTAAAGGTGTCCACAATATTGCATGCACATTTTTGTGTGATCGATTCTAGGCACAATTGACATACAGCAAGCCCTACTTAGTGGCAACCCTTCTAGCTATAAAAGATAGTATTAAAGACTCCCTAAGGACCCTTTAGGACCATATAAGGTGCCTTACAGGCATCACTAGTCCACTGGCCAAAATACCCAAAGTCCCCAAATGACTGGCCCTAAACTAACTAATAGTAAATGAAGCAGATGCTTTGCATGTGCACTAAGCAGTGAACACATGGACTGTTGTAAATTACCCCCTTGATGGCTTGTCCCTACCTTTTTTTTACTATTGTTCTTTTCTGTCACCCCCATCCTCTTGGTTACCATTTTACCCCTTGATGCTGATGATCTTTTATTGTGTTTCACCTATCATGTTTTACCTATTGTGTTTCACCTATTGTTCAAGTTCCTTTTGCTATTACCTTTATCTATTGTTCTACATATGGTACTGTACAGCCTCGCTAGATACAGTATTTAAGCATCTGTAGAAGCTGGGGAATCCCCAAGCTTAGCTTTGTCCCATTTCCTGTCGCATCCCTTTGCCCTGTACTGTCTCTCAATCACAACTTGTGTTGTGCTGGCTTATACTCTGCTTGACTTGAGCTCATCACAAGGAACCCTTGTGTTCCTCTTCCTCCTCTGCTTCTCCATCATCGTCCTCCTCTTCTGTGAAACCAGGAGATCAACTCTGTCTGCGGATTAGGTCATCCTTGACTTAGTCTTGAGATGCTAAACCCCCAAACCAGTCTCCTTGAGCCGGCCCCACTGGACCCCTTGAACCAAGTCACAGGGACTTGGCCCCACTGAACCTTGAGCTAACACTCTTATGGCTGCGATGCCATAACATGGACACTGGAAGCCCTTACTCAGCATTATGGGCCTTCTTACTCAGCAGCTTACTGAGCATGACTGGGCATGCTCACTAATCGTACTCTGACTTCTTACTCATCCATCAATTGTGCTTGATAACAAGGTTATGACTTGTTCCCTATTTAGCAGTTCCCTTATAGTTATATAAGTGTTCAATAAAGTAGCAGACAGTCTTCAGACTGTCCATTTGATTTGTGGCACTCCATTACCAAGGGTACTCCTTTGTGACCACCCTATCTGGTACAATCTGGCCCTCTCCTTCTGTGAACATCTCTCACAGCCAGTACCAGATCCTCTCTGGTACTTGTTTGGACATTGCTCCTAGTCAATTTTGTCCTTGAACTCAGTCAACTCATCTCTGAGCTCTTGTCTCACTCTTGAACTGGATTGTTCAACAGTGAGTTCTAACACTGATTGGCAGTTGACATGGCCATATGATGAACTCCTGACTTTGATAGGATCATGATAAGAGTTCTGTTTTTTGTTGAGTTGGAGGCAGTTACTAATTAGCAGATGAGTTGCCTGTGCTATGGTGAATGGCTCCTCTTTTATAGGATGTTATTAAAATCTCTGTTGTTTCTCATGGCAAGGCTAATAATTGAGGGGTGTTCAAGTCAATTTCAGTATCTAGGAAGAATGTAGAGTGAAATTTTAATAAAGTAAGTGTAAAATGACATGAATCCAGTGAATTGATATGGATTGTTCTGCTAGATGACATGAAGATTATAGAGAATTACACATTGTAATTTTTCCTCCACTCAAAAAGGGATCACACCCAGTATGAGTGATACTAAAGGCATATTAGGGCCTTTTAGGCCCCTTTTACCAACCGAGAATTCTTGAATCTTGAACTTGAACTTGGATTTTGGGATTTTCCGGGAGTGATGGGAATGACAGGTGTGATGTAAGTGACATAATAAACTAATATGAGTCCATTTCAAATATGAGTTATTTTTTGGTGTGATTTGCTGGGTTTACATATGATATGTAAAAGATTTTTTCTAACCTTCCTTCCACTCCTTCCAAGTGGGGTATTGCAAGCATGTCATTAAGGCAGAATATGTGTCACCAATGTGTGGGTGCACATCTTTGTGCAAATTTTGTATGTGCAGCTCTGGTGAAAATGGCGCTGCAAGCACCCAGATGTTGAGCTAGTTGGACTGCTCGACTCCGAGTTTGACACTGACACACCATGTGTAACCCCATATATGCAAATATGCAAATGACAACAGAAAAAAATGCATATTAATTTATTATATACATCATATCACTTACATCACTCCTGTCACTCCTGTCACTCCCGGAAAATCCCAAAATCCAAGTTCAAGTTCAAGATTCAAGAATTCTCAGATGGTAAAAGGGGCCTTATTAGAAACTGAATTTCAAACCCAAACAGAAACTTTTGAAACTCAAGGATTTTTCAGAGACCACAAATATAATTGCTAAAATGGGCCTTATAAGGAAACAGGATTTCACATGGTGATGATTGTGAGATTATGATATACCTCCTCTCCCTTTATCCAAAAAAGGATTACACATGCAGAGAATGCTCATGGCCCACCTAAGGCGCACCCCTTGGGCAAAGCCCAAGAAAGCTTCAGCTTGTTGATTGATTAGTTGATGATTCGCATATGGCTACATTCACCGTCTCTTAGGTGGTCCCTTTGGCCTAGCGAAAGCGACTCCAGGTAGCCCCACACTGTTTGGCGTGCCAATCCGACTGGGCTCGTTGCTCTGCCCAAGTTCTGTACGCAAAAACGACGCGTCTAATTCGTGAGGATCGGACGTCTCTACCTTGCGAGGCGCAAGTAAGAGTGTCGGGAGAAGAGATTTTGCTGTCTGATAAACGGAGGATGAACCGGATGAATACAACATCCGGTGTTTCACGGGTGACCTAGTCGGGCAAGAATAAATGAAAACTGCTCAAAGTGAGATACTATGAAATTTGGGCAGGGAGAGCGGCCGGCTCACTGATGCGTCGTCCAGGTGCAGCATCGGACCAAGAGAAGAACGCGAAAGCTGTGACAACTGTTAGCAACTAAAAGTTCAAGGATGTTCCATACGCACATGGTTCAGATGAGGGAATCTTTTTCTCGAGTTCATTCACTGAAGTAGCGCTCGTCTCGCCAAGCGTCAGAGTTTCAGTAGAAGGATCGATAGACTTCAGAGTGACGCGCTTAAGCCGGCAAAATAACTGGAGAGATGACCAAGAGCTTACAATGGTTACTAAATGATCTTCGGTAGCATCTGCGAGGTTCCGAACAGCGGCTTCCACGTCGTTTGACCACTTCAGGCCAACGCCAGGTCCGAAAGGACTTTTCCTGGCAGCACTGGAGTTGAAGGGGGCACTTCCAGCTTCTCGCTCAGTTGCTTTGATATCCGCCATCTCCTGCTCCCTAGCACTCATTGGCTTCGGGGCAGCGAGATGGTGTTTGTGCGCAGCATATCCCGCAGGAGTCAGGTCCTCTTTAGAAGTGGCAAAAATAGTGTCCGTGAAGTGTGTTGCACCCAATGATTTCGTCACGGAATTACGCGTGGAGGCATAGATCATCTAACTAGCTGTTAGAAGGTGCAGGTGCGATGTTATCGTTGGCAGGTACCTTGTCCCTAATCTTAGCCGTATCTGGGACATAGTGGACTGCAAGCCATGCGGAAGGAGGGTCGTCGAGACGGACAAGGACATATGCTGGAACATCATCATCTAGCAGCGATTGAAGATGACTCAGATCGTTTTCGAGTGTTGAGGATGGCGAAATGGTCGCGTCGGTGACAAGTGTCTCTACCGGGTGAGAGGTGAGATGGGACTGAACTTATGGGACTGGCAGTTGTGCAGACCATTCCGAATAGATATCTTGAGAAAGCGAACATTCTTGGAAGAAACGGCATCTGCAAATGAGGATGCTAATTCTGGTGATACGGTGATGCCAGACGTGGCGGACATGATGGGAAGGACGGACGGCCGTTCGCCAATTATAAGTCAACCTTGGCTCGAGCGTAATTGCAACTCTGATGAACACGCGCACCACCACTTATGTTCCCTACCAGGCCTACAAGGTATGTCCCCAATCGTTTGCCTACCTAATTGACTGAAAATGTTGCCAAAAAAAAGCCAAAGAGATATTCTCATACGTTCACTAATAGCAAGCCGTCTATCTCGCCTACTCCCTCGCCGCCGCCAGCGCCTTCAAATTCTCTGCCAGAGCCCGACGCTCCCTCCGTCCCACCTGATCCTCAGGCTCAACGACACTCTCCTGAGACCGTCAGGAACGTTGTCCCCAATGGATTGCATGTCATAACAGCACCCTCGGCTTCAGCTTTGTTTCCCTCCACCCCAGCTCTGACGCCAACATCGTCAATCAGCCTTGCGCGAGCTGACGTACCACGGGAAAGAGCGAATTCCTTGTCTTCTCGATCCCTTAATATTTTCGAAACAACATTAGCGTCTACTTCTCCTTTATCGGCATCGGATGTGAGACCTGCCGCGTCCTCGAGCTCTAGCTCATCCCAGTCCCAGAACCCAATACGAACTCGGAGGACGTCCACATTTCGCCACATCCCCTCACGTTCATCACAGACACCTCTTGTTTCCTCTCCTTTGAGCCCAGGAAGAGATTATTCGCGAACAGTATCAAGGACCATCGATCCAAATGGTCCGCAAAGATCTCACAGTCGCCTTTCAACCGTCACCCTCCCAAATGACACCTCACAGCCACCACCTACCCAGGATATGCCTTCTGGCAGGGCCACGACAATCAATCACCCTCAGAACAATGCAACACAACCCGACCGACGTATCGTGACGGAAATTGTAGACGGTCATCCACCTGCTGTGCTGCTGCCTGTGCCTGTGCAAAAAGCGCCATCTTCATCACCGTCGCTAACCCCCCCTGCCTCTGCATCGCCCGTTGCATCACCCTCGCCATCTTCGACACGTACCAGTACACCTGTGCGACAGTCAGCACCTTATCGCCCTGGGTTCCAGCCAAAGGGCGTGTATCGACCTCTTACGGATGAGTTTCACGAATTGCGCCGATGTCGCCGCGACGTTGGACGCGTAGAGCAGACGCGCTTGGAACGTCGCCTCGAGAAGTTGATAAAACTGCACTTTGGCGAAGATACCGATAAAAAGGCAATGGCTCGCCCGAAGCAGCCGAAGAGGATGTCCTCGATATGGGAACTAGATATCAAAAGCATAGGACCAAGCGATCTTTGGCGAGGCGTAATTCAGAATCAAGTCACAGCTGGAGGCAAGGCCGATATTCGAGGTTGGTTCAACTTCACGTTGTCTACGTCGCGCGAACCTTGACCCTTGTCATATTTTCTTATAGCAGCCGAACAGAAGATCACACCCTGGCAGAACGACGCAGACTTCTCTCAATGTCCTTTGTGCGCGTACGTGAACCGTCCATGTTCTGTCTGTCAATCTCACTCATCGTTGTCTATTAGGGCGTCATTCCACCCGATAACGAATCGCAAGCACCATTGCCGTCTATGTGGCAAGGTTGTGTGTTCCTTGCCTGTCAAACACCCACAACGACCCGTCACCTGCTCGCTTCTTTTTGTCTCTGATTCAAAGTCGGGTCAGATAGAAGAGGTTAGCGAGGGTGTTGACTATGGTGTCCGGCGACGGACGTTTAGTTCGGTAGGACATGGCACAAGTAGAGATGGGATCAGTCCTGAGGAGAAGTTCTTGAGAGGCGTCAGAATCTGTCGCGAGTGCCGCCCTGCGTTATTGTAAGGTGCTTCGTCCATCGCGTCTCGACCATGCATTTATTTTCTCTTGCTCAGACGCAAGCAGTATGCACAGGACAGAGCTCGATCGCCGACATACTCAAAACTCTACGACGTGTTCATGAGTCTGGAGAAGGAAATCGAAGACGCTCTGCCTCAATTCCAAGAGCTCCTGTTGACCCTCAGGTAGGTTCACCCTCAACGCTGCCCATGACAGCCCGGGTGACCACTCACTTCAGCTCCGACGATCACCCCACGGCAGACGCGTCCGCGGCAAGAAAGAGGTTATTGGACGCTTTTGCGCAATATGACGCTCTCGCCAAGCGAATTCGAGCGCTTCCTACCTCAGGTCCCGGAAGTTCCCAGGACAGAGTCCTGGCAGCTGTGCACACTAGATCTAATCTCTTTCTACAAAAGCATATGTTTCCATTACAGGTAGGTACTGGGAGTGATGTATCAGCCCTGTCCTGTTAACCCGTAGCGATATAGTCCCTGCCGAGGCCTTCAAAATCAACGTCCCAGCAAGCTTCGTCGGCCGATGTCCCTGTCATCGATCCAGACTCGCAGCTCGCGCACGCTCTTCAACCCCTGCTCGAGCAAGAAGCCCTCCTTGAGTCCTTCATCGAGGAAGCCAAAGCTCATCGCAAGTTCGAAGACGCAAAAACGTTGAAAACGAACTTGCACGAGATTCAGGCGGAGATCAGCAAGGTCGTCGCAAATGCGCATGACGACAGATTCATGTCCGCGCAAGGAGACGGGAAGTCGACTAGTTGAAGTTCTGCTATCGTCCCATGTCCCTTGCCATACATTACGACTGTACGACCTTTGTTCCTTGCTTCCATTTAGCATACACCGCATCTTTTCGAATAAAACACGCTACAACGGATGGTCGTTTGTTCCTCCTAAGCACGGAGGAAAGCCGTGTTTTCAGAGAGAGCGGCTGAGGGTCTAGATTCTCATCGGATGGGACAACGAGGGATAAAGTTGTGTGAATGAGGTGGATAAGCAAGTTTATGGTAGACGCATGAGGGGTCGTCAGTGTGTGAGGCATTATACAATGAGGGCGAACTATGAGACAACGTCGAGGCCAGCTTCTGCAGTTGTCCTGGGCCGATGTGGACTCGCCGGGATCCGAAACGTCTGCTGCGATAGGGCACTGTGTGGCGCCTCTCTGAGGTAAGGAGTCAGCGGGTTTGGCGAATTAGCCTGTGCGCTACGCGACCGTGAGAGACTGGCACTGAGATGTGAGTCGTCAGAGGGTGTCCCGAGGTAAGCACTATTGCTGGAGAGGCCGTTTACCAGGGGTATGTGTGGTCGAGGGGTCGGCGTGCTGGCGAATGATGATACATGGAGTAAGATGACAAATACTTCGGTCGCGTTAGTGAGTTCGACCATGTTGGTTCGTAATTCCGAGGACAAGGGATGAGAATTAACGTATAACTTCACGTCAGTGGAGAGGTGGATTACAAGCTGAAGAATCAGGCGAGGAACATGAGCGAAGCGAACATGAATGTGAAAACAGTCGAAGTCACCTTGACAAAGAGATGCGCATCGTTTCGAATTGACTTTCCTTCGACAGTCGCGCCGTCCTGCAGCAATTCGATGTCTGTTTTCAGCTGTTGCGTTACGTTCTGGGCCTTAACAAGCGTCTCCTTGATATCTTCTCGCTTTTCCGGCAGGTCGGTAAGAATACGATCCATCATCGCCCAGACGGGCGGTGCAGCCTCTACCGCCTTGCTCATGGCATCAATCGCCTCTTTATCCAACAGATTATGGAGAGTAGTCGGGCCATCCACCGGTATTCGACCGGGAGTGGAGGGCGAATAGGCAACCGATGACTCCAATAAAGACGAGAGGGATCCTTGCCTTGAATGGAAATCGTCAAATTGGGAACCCTTTCGAAGAGGAGCCGCTGTTGGTGAGCCATTCTGTAAGGGTAGTAAAGTAGGGTGACGTCGACTGGCGCGAGGAATAGGGATCTCCGCTGCAGTTCCCGATGCAACACCTTTCTGCATGACTGTAAGCTCAGAAGAAGAAGCCATGAATCGACCAATCTCAACGTCCTTGGAACTGAAGGACCCCGCATGCCGTCGCGCAATGTGAGTTCTCTCGGTAGGTCCGGGACTGTCTGGGGGGACAAGAATCGGACGGGGAGGGATGGGTAAGAACGGAGATGAAGGACTTGGTATAATATTCAGCGAAGGAGGGTGAGGAAAAGTTTGACCACCTGGACGTGTCTTCGTTAGTGGCGGAGGCCGATGGTCCCGTAGAAGAGGTTCAACAGCTTCGAGGTGTGGGACCATTGATTGCCATGCATTGGAAATTTCCGCTGTGGCACCGTAGAGTACCAGTAACATCTGTCTCGTGTATCGAACGTCATCTTGAGTGGCCAGCACTTTCAACTGAAGGGCAAGAACGCCCACAGCTTTACCAAAAATAGTTAGATTATCCTTACAACTTTCAACGACGGCTCTACAGGCCGAAGGTGATGGTAGCACTCGACGGCTCATCGAATCGAAGCGGTCCAATGCGTTGATCAGCTGGGTGATATAACTGCTCGCAGGGTCAAGTACTTTCAGCAGTACGGATGCTAGCCGCTCATCAATGGCATATACCGTATAATGATGAAGTGCCTGGTAGATCTGAGATACCGCAAATAGTATTCCGCGAGCAGCATCCGTCACCCGAAGGAGAGAATCGGGAATGGTCTTGGAAATGGTGGTTGATTGCAATACGGAAAAGCGGCGGAAGTATGAATGTCGTTCACCATCCATTGTGGGAGCTGGGCGACCGGGGGAGATGGGAGAAGAGGCAACGTCTCCGTTGAGGAATGTCTGATCCGGGCGCGAAATGATAGGCACACTCTCGGATGAACTCGAAGAGTCTTGCCGGGAGGAAAGGAATTGATCAACAGACCGGTTGACGGTAAGGGGGTTCCACAATGGGGTGGTTGGTGACCTGGTAGGTGTTTCCGGCCCTCGTGGAGACTTAGCCCGCCTTAGATCCGGCATACTCTTCTTTGAAAGAAGATTTGGTCGCACTGGAGTTCGACTAGATCCAGCGTAGGACGCGTTGCGAATGTGGGCGACAGAGTCAGAAATGGGCTTCAACATATCGTCATCAGTAGATGAGTCGATAAATTCGTCCGGAACAGGTATGTATGCGTCCGGTGAGTGAGACTGCGGTGAAACCCGACCAGTAAGAGAAAGAGGTCCTAAAGAGATGGGAGACGGTGCTGCAGAATGTAAAGACGATAGGTCAGACGGTTGCATCATGGAGCTATCAAACTGAGTGGAGGTCGTTGATGAGGCTGAGGAAGACCTTGCATGGAGAAGTGGGGCATCGTGGAACCCGATCTCTTGACCCGCGGATGTTGCAAAGTCGGTTCTGCAGGAGGTGAGTTGAGGTTATTTCAAGATGATAGCGGACTGACCGTCGTGGCTCCAAACCCTGTTCCTCGCGCCGGATCGAATCAGCTAGTAAGTTACGATGTTCCGAAGGAGTATTGTCCTCAATCCATTGTTGAACTGCCTTGATGAAGTGCTTCGTGGGAGACTGCGTTTCCATGACCCTCTTGGGAGGCCACTCCCAAGGGTTCTGCTCTGCTCGTAAGATTGAGAGATGGGTGAACTTTACCAGGTAAGGAGGCAATCTGGTAATTTTGTTTCGATAAAACGAGAACACCTGAACGGCCGCAAAGACATAAGCGAGTCTGTCGAGGTGACAAAGCAAGACTTCCGCACCCGAAGGTTGACCAAGGTCCCCGGTTGTGTGGGCAGTCTCTTGACCTTATTACGGCCGATGTCGAGAATCTCAAGTGAAGGCATGACGGTGAGCTTGACAACACGCAATGTCAATTGTGGACGATATCTCATATGGATAGTCGATGAGCTCACAACATCAGGAAACACGGTAAGGCAATTGTTTTTCAAGTTGAGGTAACGAAGGCGAGATAGTAGCGCAAAAGCCATGGGTAGTGTAGCGAGCCTATTAGAGGCTAATGTGATCCTGGCAGTCGGATACGGTTAAGAATGTGGATGATTGATTTGCAGGTCAAGGCGTCACGCACCTCAGCACAGAGCTCTCATCTTCCATGGAATCCTCGCGCCCCACGGTGGCGAGCTGCTCCGCACCGTATTCGCCTATGTCTGTTAAACCCTTATGACTGAAGTCCAGGGTCGCGCCATTGTCCTCGGATTGGAGTAATGCCTCAGAGATGCGCACGTGGTTAAGGGAGGTGGCAGAGGTGGGTGACAAATGTCCTTGACGATGCAACGAGAAACCATTAGAGATTTGGGTGCCTACTACGCTGGAGTCCATGACGGACGCCAGCGAGGGACGAGTGATGAGTCGATCGGCTGTTCGTTGACGACGATGGATAGATGGATAATTACTCTCTACTTGCCGGCCCGGAATGACCACTGCAGTACTCGCTCGCACCTCTTATGTCCGACTCGGCTGCACCTGCATATGCCGGATTATGGTCGTCCTTGCCCATACCATTGACAGAGTGGATGTGAGTAGCTTAATGCTCTCTAGACATTATCTTGACATTCGCCATATCAGCCTTGACGTGATTCAGTCCATGGGTCATGCCCAAATGACCCCGGTTCAGGCTTCCACCATCCCCCTATTCATGCAGAACAAGGACGTCGTGGTAGAGGCAGTTACAGGCTCAGGAAAGACCCTGGCATTTGTGATACCAATTCTTGAGCGTATCATCAGGAGGGAGAAAAAATTCACGCGTAATGAAATTGGCGCCTTGGTCATCAGTCCAACAAGGTGACTCTCCACCCTCATCTATAATCTCAAAGTTGTTTAATATTCCAAGGGGCTCAGGGAGTTAGCATCACAGATACACTCAGTTTTCTCTTTCTTTTTGTCATCCCAACCTCCAAGTACGCCCAGCACGGATGACGATGCTTCACAAACACTGTCCGATGGCCCCCTTCCTCCCGCTCTTCTCCTTGTATCCTCATCGCAATCTTCCCCTGCTCAAGATGTGGAACGCTTCCTCAAGCACGGATCGGACATCATTATTGGCACTCCTGGTCGCGTGGAGGAATTTCTACTCGGTAAAGGCAAGACCACTGTCAGCACAAAGGAACTAGAGGTGCTCGTCCTCGACGAAGCAGACCGGTAGAGCAGTCAGATCTACACTATGTAGGACATCAATTACTCAAATCAACGATTATTGTTTAGGATACTGGACCTGGGTTTTCAACAAAGCTTGACAAATATCCTTTCCAGGCTACCCAAGCAACGGAGGACCGGCCTGTTCAGTGCCACAATGACAGATGCCGACGCAATGTCGGAACTCGTCAGAGCGGGCTTGCGCAATCCCGCTCGTATCGTCGTCAAAGTACAAGCTAAGCGGCCATCGGCTATTGGTGATACACTTGTAGACAGCGGAGATGTGCAACACGAGCGCCGGATTCCCCCTGGGTGCGTCCATTGTAGCGTATTTGTCGAGGTCTAACTCCCATATTTTTGCGCGTGATAGTTTGACAATTTTTGGGCTTATATGCCACCATTCCGAGAAGTTGGTCCAACTTATGCGTGTCATTCTGTATGAGACTCGACAGCACCAATTGACTCGATTTATACTGTATTTTGCGACTGGCGCTTCCGTTGACTACTTTTATAGAGTACGTGGATTTTTTTGATCCCGCTCACTGCCCAAAGTCTCAGCATTGCAGATTTTACCGTTGTTCCTGCCAGAAACCGTCCAGCTCTTCTCACTTCACGGCCACCTCACCCCTTCCGTGCGGACGCGAACATTGAACTCGTTTGCAAACTCTATCTCGACTGCAGAAGCTCCTTCGTTGCTCCTGGCTACAGATGTCGCCGCTCGAGGATTAGACATTCCTGATGTGGATGCTGTTGTGCAGTTTGACCCGCCGACGGATGCCAAGGCGTTCTCTCATCGATGCGGTCGTACCGCGCGTGCTGGAAAGCAAGGTCGAGCTTGGGTCCTCCTGGCGGACCAGGAGCATCAATATCTCGGTGAGACACGCAATACCTGCAGCAATATAGGCGTGTTGATTCACTCCATCTCAAGATTTCCTTTCAATACGCAAAATACCCGTAAAACGTCATGACCGCTTGCGCGAGAACGCAGCGAAGCCAAGCGATGAGCCAGAGGGTCAGACTGCATCCCGCTATCTTGCCACAATACGAAACCATCTCTTGCAGGACAGGGCGCTCCACGATTTGGTTCGTCCCGCTACTGTTTATATTCTCCTTGCATGTTCCGTCTGATTTCGATATGTAGTCGACAAAGGCCTTTGTCTCTTTCATTCGAGCTTATAGTAAACACGAAGCTTCTTTTATATTCCCAATGAAGAGTCTTGACTTTGTCGGCGTTGCCGAAAGCTACGGACTTCTCCGCCTTCCTCGAATGCCAGAGCTGAAGGGCATAGAAACGTCAAATTGGCGGGATGCCGATATTGAGGTGAGATATTTAACGTCTGGGGTTTCCGCATTTGAATTCAGGACCTTTGTCAATTATATTCCTCAGTGGGATAGTTATTCTTACGCTGACAAAGCTCAAGAAGCGAAGCGCTTGAAAACATCCACAGGAGTCGAACGATCCAGCGACTCAAAGCGATCCTCATCAAAAGGTACTGGTGACCACGTCCCGTGGAGCAAGCAGCTTTCCAAGAAGGACGCAAAGGAGAAAAGACGCGTTCAAAAGACAAGGAAGAAGGCATGGATGGCATCTAACCGGCCCCGAGAAGAGCACAAGAGCCCTACGGCCCTCAAGAGAACACGATCTGACGGCGAAGAGAGATTTGTGGATTCGGCTGAGGGTGAGGACGACTGGACGTCGCTAGCCGAGGAGGAGAGATTGGCGAAGAAATTGAAGAAGGGTAAAATCAGCCAGGCGGAGTTTGACGCGACGACATTCGTCGACATGTAGTGGGTGTTCGCGTCGTGACTTTATCGATCATCTCATTTCACACCCAGTCGCTTGGGTCATGCATTCGGCGGCGACTTTGGCCTTGACACATTCGAAGTGCATCCCTGTCGTTATATTGTATAGTGGAGCCTTCTCAGTCAAACTGTCCTAGTCAAGTGTCGGCATCCCTGCTACTGAAACTGTCCACAAACTCTCACTTGGCAACATGAGAATCATTGTTCCCTGCTCTGTATTGTGAATATTTGAAACCAACTCACTGACAGAACGCTTGCGGAGTTGACTTCCTGTCGTCATTCCGTGCAGACGAGACAAGGATACCACAACGCAAGTGTGTTCTGTTACTAGGTTCTCTTTCGTTTGCAAACTTCATCATCGAAAGTTGGATACTGGGCCTAAAGGGAAGCGGGTCTTCTCTCAATGTGCCAACAATCAGAAACGACAGATATGGGGGAATGCAATGATTTGAAACTCTAGACATATGCAAAAGCTACGTACACCAGCGCCATTACTTTTGATGTTAGCAAGTCCGAACTAAACTGATAATGAATACAACGGCCGGGATCCGTAGACAACCCTTTAGTCAACCTCCTCAACGCTAGGGCCGTCCTCGCCACCAGCGCCGGGGAAGCCTCCTGGTGCACCACCTGGAGCACCACCCGGGAAACCAGCACCGGGGAAACCTCCTGCTGCACCTGCACCAGCCTGAGAATACAACTTCTGCATAATGGGGTTCGCGATGGCCTCTAGTTCCTTTTGTTTCTCGTTGTATTCTTCGATCGACGCCTCTTGCGAAGCATCGAGCCAAGAGATGGTGTCATTGACTGAGCTCTCCAACTTCGACTTATCCGCCGCATCGAATTTGCTGGCGAGCTTTTCATCGTTTAGGGAGTTGCGGAGATTGTAAGCATACGACTCGAGGCCATTCTTCGCAGAAATACGAGTAGCGGCAGCTTCGTCCTCGGCTAGAGCGACGTGTCAACGAGAGTCTGTCAGGAATAAAGTGGGACAAGTACCCTTGTATTTCTCGGCATCGTTGACCATCCGCTCAATCTCCTCCTTCGACAAACGTCCCTTGTCATTGGTGATCGTGATGCGATTAGATTTACCGGTAGTCTTATCTGCTGCAGAGACATTCAAGATACCGTTTGCGTCGATATCGAAGGTGACCTCCACTTGGGGAACACCGCGAGGAGCTGGAGGGATACCGGAGAGCTCGAATTTCCCGAGAAGATTGTTGTCTTTTGTTCGTGCACGTTCACCTTCATATACTTGGATAAGCACACCTGGCTGGTTGTCTGAATATGTGGAAAAGATTTCGGATTTCTTTGTAGGGACCGTCGTATTACGTTTGATGAGCGCGGTCATTACACCGCCAGCTGTCTCAATACTGCGATAACGTTAGCCAAGGGTAGTCACAAATTCAAATGAAAGACATACCCGAGGGACAGAGGCGCGACATCGAGGAGTAGAAGGTCCTGGGTCTTCTCGGAAGTATCGCCAGATAGGATAGCAGCCTGGACGGCGGCCCCATACGCAACGGCCTCATCCGGATTGATACTTTTGTTGGGCTCCTTGCCATTAAAGAAATCGGACACGAGTTTGACAATGCGGGGGATGCGAGTGGAACCACCGACGAGGACAATCTCGTGCACATTAGCCTTGTCAATCTTCGAGTCGCGAAGAACCTTTTCAACAGGCTCCAAGGTACTGCGGAACAGATCTTGACAGAGCTCCTCGAAACGTGCGCGGGTGAGGGACGTGTAGAAGTCGATGCCCTCGTAGAGGGAATCAATCTCAATCGTTGTGTTGGTGGCGGACGAGAGTGTACGCTTGGCGCGCTCACAAGCGGTGCGGAGACGACGAAGTGCACGGGCGTTCGAGGACAGGTCTTTCTTGAACTTGCGTTTGAACTCCTGGACGAAGTGATTGACGAGGCGGTTGTCAAAGTCTTCTCCGCCAAGGTGGGTGTCACCGGCCGTGGCCTTGACCTCGAAGATACCCTCCTCGATAGTCAAGAGAGAGACATCAAAAGTTCCACCGCCCAGGTCGAAAATGAGAACGTTCCTCTCCCCGGAAACTTTCTTATCGAGACCGTACGCGATAGCAGCAGCGGTGGGCTCGTTGATAATGCGAAGAACGTTGAGACCGGAAATCGTACCAGCATCCTTCGTGGCCTGACGTTGCGAGTCGTTAAAGTAAGCTGGAACGGTGACAACCGCATTCGTAATGGTGCCACCGAGGTAAGATTCCGCGGTCTCCTTCATTTTCAAGAGAACCATGGATGAAACTTCCTCCGGTGACTGAACGAGGGGGATGAGCGTCGAAAATGAGCAGATCCGACTCAATTCATACTCACGAATTCCTTCTCCTCGCCACGGTACTGGACACGAATGTATGGCTTGCCACCCTTGTTGAAGACCTTGAACGGAAAGTGTTTAATATCGGCCTGTACCTCGGGTTCATCGTATTTACGGCCGATGAGACGCTTGGCATCGAAGACCCTGGTACAGACAGATGAAAAAAAAATTAGGACGACGCTACGATAAGGTCACGTAGTAGATACGTACGTATTGTGGGGGTTCATCGCGACTTGATTCTTAGCGGCATCACCAATCAAGCGCTCATTCTCCGAGAAGGAAACGTATGAAGGGGTCGTGCGGTTACCCTGGTCATTCGCGATAATCTCGACGCGATCGTTTTGCCAGACGCCGACGCAGCTATAGGGTAGAGGTAAGAAGACGGAGAGAGGGCGGAAAGGAAGCTCACGAGTAAGTTGTGCCGAGATCGATACCAACAGCTTTGTTGAGAGCCATCGTCGTAGTAGAATGAGAAGAAAGAGTGGGGCAGAGAAGATCGAACTCTGCGGTTTTTATAAGTGATAACTAACGCATATTTTTTTCGATGGCATTCCAGAGTCTTCTTCGACGTTCCACAAGGGCCTTCACTTGCTTAAGTAAGCTGTGCTTTCCTTATCGAGTGGCAATGCCAATCCAAATAGTGTACAATGCAGTCCCTCCACCACGCCAGATACCCTTCATCTATCCTCCCCGTGACCCGAGTGCGTCATCTAAACTACGGTGTGCTTGCAAATCTCGCAGCACAGTAGGGTCCACTGCTCAACCGTCAGCTCTTCTTTCTTGTCAATGTTTTCTCTCACTTGCCTGGCAGTACACTTCTCCTGCGAACATGAGCCCCACCTCCTGAAGGTGCCTGTTCCAAGCTAGTCCCAACCTCAGGAAGAGGTCGCTGCACGGCCACATGAGAACGCAGTGAAATCAATATCTCTATGTCCTTCAACTCACATCCAGACCTGGGTCCGCAGTGGGCACCCGTTCGATCCCGCTATCATCCAAATCATGCGGTAGTTCGCCATCGAGCGATACCGCATTGAGATCCATGGCCAGATCCGCAATGTCACCATCATCGGGCGGCGATGGAGGAGGAGGCAGCGGCTCGTCTTCGGCGAAGCCCTCAGGCAGGTGGCCGTTCGCATTCTCAAGCGCTCTCGCCCGAATTTTCTTCCAACTCTCATATCGTTCCATAGCGTGTTGCCGTTCCCTACGGAATAATTTAATAGGATGTCGATGAGATCAAGTAGGCAACTTACTCAATTTTCTTCTGCTTATACTGCTGCATCGTCTCGTCGAATAGGTCAGGATTGAGTTCCATAAAGAGCTTGAGCGCATTATACACCATGCCATGTATCGTACTGGAACGATGTGTAAGCCGAGCGGGAAGACGCGACGAAAACTGCCTGCACCGATTCCAGTGTGATTTTGAGTTTTGGTACAAAGCAGGGAACACGATCGGCAGAATTACTGCCATGTTGTCGCTCATCAGGTTGACGATGTACTCGTTATTCCAATAGTAAAGAGCGCGTTCCGCCACTTGAAAGTGTTGACTGTTGATGCACCGTGCAAGCTGCTGGAACAAAGACACCTGGATCTTCTGAAACTCCGCAGGATCGATCACATCCAGGATTTCCTCCACTTCGCTCAGATACATCACTTCCTTGGGAGAATTTACTTTCGGCCAGTATTTGAGGAGACCAAGCACAACCTCTTCTGCCAGAGTGCCGTCCTTTTCCAAAAACTGAACGACACAGTACGCGAGTTGCGGATGGTACATAGAGAGACTCTTGACCTTGTGAAGCGGGATAAGGACGCGCATCAAGAAAGTCTTGTGTTCATCCTTGAGTGGCAACGCGAAGCCATTGATGATGGATCCCAAAATCTCTAGGAGCTCAGCAATGCCGTTGTGCCGTTCGGTCTCGTAGATAAAGTGATAGAACACGTTATTGATAGAACGCCTGATGGGTGCGCGGAGATTGAGAAACTTGCCATATATCCTGTGTAGGGTGGTCTTTAAAAAGTCGCGTTCGCGAGGATCCTCCGAATCAAAGAGCTCGAGCAGATTTAAGACAAAGGATTGGTCGATGTAGCGTTTGGCTAGATTTGTGTTGAAATCTGGGCTCTCGACGAAGCGGAGAAAGAATTCGTAAACGATCTTTAAGTGAGGCCAGGCAAGCTCAAGCACAGGTTCGTCTTCCTCTGGGTCGAACGCGTCACCTGTAGGGTTCACGGGAGGGGGTATGGAGCGAAAAAGGTTGGTAGCGAACTGGTGGAGCATCCAGCTTGTGAACTCGCATGAAGGACGGAAAGAAGGACGGAGCGCACCATCTTGATCACCTCGGGGTATATGGTTTCCGAAATAACGCCACGTTGGGTAGTAATGTACTCTAGCATTTCGTGCAGCGTCTGCGCCTTGATCTGTTTGCCCTTGAGCTCAGAGCTAGCGTCGTTGAAGTCAAAAAGGACATGACACTGGTGTAACTTTTTAATGAAAAGTTGGGTGCGCTCGTTGGGTGGGATCTCTGAGGCGATGATAAGACGATTGAAGGGTAGGTGCGAAAGCGATACAGCAGACCTATGAATGGAGGGAGCCGTTCGATCTCGACTTTCTCTGTGACGACGAAGCGACTGCTCCTCTGTTTTCTCGGGGGCTTACCGACAATCGGTATGGTATCCTTGGGGCCTCGGAGACGGTTCAGAGGACTTGTTCTCGGAGGAGTGGCAGAACCCCCTGGTTCGAGGCCGATGGACAAGCGCTCTGGGGAACCATAACCGCCACTATTTCGTGAGATCGGATCTGAGCTATCTGGGCTGACAACTACAATAGGTGGCGCGGGAGCAGCCCTATCGACGGCTAGTCTGCGTTCTTGGGGAGGTACGGTTTGAACAGAAGAGCGAGAGGACTGCGATGGTGGCTGTGGTGCGAGGGAGTGGTTGCCTCCATTTTGTCCGGAGGCATTCGGAAGGGAGGAGGCTGGACCAGACGCGGAGGACTGGGGGGGTAATGCAGAGGAACTAGAAGCAGGGGACGGCGCTGGAGATTGTTGTTGAGGGGGTTTGTTTTTCGAAGAATTGGTGTCTTTGCCTCGAAGCTAAGAAAAGAGGTCAGTCAGAGAAGACAAAGAAATGGGAGGAGATTGTACTAAAGATTTCTTAAAGCTTTTCATGTTGTGACTGAGAGGGACGGAGCGCAAAGCAAATACGGAATCGATACGATGCGATGAACGGGATAATGGCAAGCGTGAGAGAAACAGTCGACCTCGTGATGCGTGACAGTCCCGTGACGCTACATCACAGGCAGAATTGCCCGCCCACCATCTACATCTTCCATGGCCGCCATATATTCTGTCTATACCTCTCCGACACACCCCCCAATACCCGATCACCTTCCAACTCTTATAGTGACCCCCCATGGTAAACCTTCCTTCTGCCCATTTGCACCTTTGTTCATACTCTCTCATCTAGGTCAACCCTCCAATATCCTCTATTCTTATCTTCACACAAACTTCGTGCGGTCTCTCGCTACAAATCCTTATTCCCCTTACTCATGCCTCTCTCGCAGAACGCCGAGAATTACCTTTTGACACCCTCGCCTCAAGGCGACCTCTGCGTTGCCAAGCTCTTCCCTCCTCGCAACACCCCACCTGCCAAGGGTTCTGCCTCAGATCCCGGTCATGGCTCTGGTCATGGCGGCGCTTCTCGCGTCGTGCGTTGCGAGGCATCTCGCAACCTTAAATGGTCCATCACAAACACTGGCGTAATTTCACCCATTTATAAGCTCTCTCTTCCATCCCCCGATTCACCGGACCTTCCACTTTTTCAAATTTCAAAGCCAAATCCGAACGCTGCCTTCTGGAGCATGTTCTACTTTGCCTATGCAGGACACAACATACCCCCGAAACGAATTGAGTTTGGCAAGATCCAGAAAAATCCTCCTGGCCCCAATGGCGGCGGCACTCGCATCACGATCTCGGGCAAAAGTACGGAAGAGAAGGCAGTCTGGCAGACACTAGGGGAGGGTAACGAGGATTGCGTAGAATGGGTTGTTCTTTGTGCAGCCTTGAATCTTCTAGAGTGGGCCAGACTCTCACGTTCCTCCCAATCTACTCACGCAACTCCACAGTGACGAGATTATCAAGGCAGCAGAGAAGAATCCGATTCCCGCCGCCCCCATGCTTGCAGGTGCTCCCAGCGCGAACGGCCGTTTGGCTCCCGTTACTCTACGTGACCCTGGTCCTGCGCCTCAACAAATGTCACAGCGTGGTTCTCCTCAGGGACAACCGGGCATTCCATTACAACAGAATCGGCCTCCGCAAGGTTATCCTGCCGTACGTGCGCAAGGCCAACCCCCTTCCAAAGGTTATTTGCCTGGTCAGGGTCAACCTCATGCTGGGCAGCCTCGTCAAGGTGTACGCAACATGATTCCCGCCGCTCGTGCACCTCAGCCGCACGAGACTCAGCAGACTACTCGAAGGTTCTAGCACCGCGGTCCGCCTTGTACATCCGCGGCTGGTGTTATTTATTTATTCCGCATCTCTCGGTTGAACCTTGCTCGCTACCCTTTGTCACCTTATTTTGGGATCGTTTCTGTTGTTTGACTATTGTGATAAGGGGGCTCCTGTGTCGTCTATCTCTTGTTCCTTTGGTGTTTGTGGTATTTCGATAACTACCAGCAGCGAGACCTCAACATACCCATGTTCTAAACGGCACGCTTGACAGAATGCAAACGTCTTTTGCATTGCCACAATCAATTCTATAAGCGTAGCCTCGGATGTCCCAGCACTTATCATTAAATGCTTTTGCTGATTATATCTTGCAGGGTGTCCATGGATACGGCTGCTGAGGAAGTTAGATTCCAAATTTAAGTTTTAGTTGTTTTGAAAGAAACGCACACTTTGGGCGCTCCAAAGGGAGACCAAGGGCTAATCGCGTTACTGTTTGGGTATGGGGCAATATGACCTAACTTACCGCGTGCCCAGACAAGTTGCGTTAATGCACCCAAAGCTATGTGGGCGAGTGTCAGTGTCAGTTTACATGCAGATTGCCTTGGCAGGTGAATACCACACACCACGAGAGACTCCGAAGATTACAGTGTAATACTTACGCGAGAGAAAGTAAAGTGTAAGCGATTGTCTCTCCCATGAAGGGTACATAACATGTACCTTGAACTCCGTGAGGCCGTAGTGGTAAAGCACGCATCCTAGGGGCATGTATTGGATTCAGTAATTGGGGAGTGGGTATTGAACGAGTGGACGGACCGGAGGCGGCATCGACGTTAGGCCAGGGGTTCTTCGTCTAACGAACCCAAAGTCAGTCGAGGCCAAGGCACCCGGCTCATCTTATTCCGCTTACCTTCCCGTGTTCGGTCAGGACGCCAGGTGCAACCTCGTACGTCTAAAGAACGGGAGAAGTTGGCGGCAATCACTGCGGTGCTCTAGGCGTCCTCCGTAAGCGTCCACACCTTTTTCACAAGCTGGATTGTAGGACTCTTGAGTAAATCCGGCCGGCTATCGCAGAACTCCTGGAGCGCGATGAAGCGGGGGTCCGACTTCCGTAAGACTCCGTGTCCGTAACTAACGAGGCTAAGTACAGACGCCTCGGGGTCAAACAAATATCTGTGACCAACCCGGGCACAACTTGACCGCTCTTCAACGTTTTCCAAAGGTAATCTTTGATATTTTGATGCGTGATGTTGTCACCCAGCTCCTTTTGCATCGCTAATTGCCATCGTAGAACTTCCTGATTGGCGAGGCTATGTATGCCAAATTTGAGGCATGTCCAAAGCATAAGGGGTGAAATGACGACTCACCCGTGTAATGGACCAGCCAAGGCAAAGAGAGCTGCAGAGTATGCAAGGTAAGGGTCGGCCAATGTCGAACCAACGAGATCTACGAGCCCTCAATCAGACACAAGGGCACGCGTCGCAGCGAAGACTTACGTGCAGTGTGCGCGGAGGCGTTTCCACCTTCATGATCACCGTGAATGGAGATGTATAAACGAAGGTATTCCGTCAAATCCTTGTTCGCGCCGTAACCCATGAGTGCGGTGTAATTGCCCACAAGGTCCAGATCCTTGTTGACGGGGGGCGCCGCAGCGCCATGCTTGTACACATTCCTGTAAATGCGAGCTGCGAGGGCCGGAAGGCGCGCGATGAGCGCAAGGCAGTCCTCTAGAGTGTACTTCCAATAATCGGCCTTCTTTATTCCTGTCTCGTACGCTTTCTGGAATACGCTGTCATGGTTGAGCGCCGCGACGCCGATACCAAGCTGCGTCATTGGATGTATCGAAGGGGAGAGTCTACCGTCGCGCGGAGGTTGAGATGGAAGGAGAACACTTGAGAAGGGGTGACTCCTACCCGTCGACGAGCCTCTCGACGTAGGTCGGGAGGTCACCCTTCTCGGCAAGCTCGCGCGAGAGCTGCCGCGTGGCCGCTTCGGTGGGAACTTCTCCGGTGAGAAGCAGCCAGAGCATACTCTCGGCGATGATTTCTTTGCCGCCCGGAGCAGCAGGGAGCTGCTGCTGACAATCTGGAATGCTCAACCCATGGAAGCGTATGCCCTAAGCACAAGATCTGAGCACGGAGATTGAATACGTCGGACACGCATGCCTCGTTCGGATCCAGGACAGATGCTTCCCATAACATGGATTTCAAGCCACGCATTCCACCAACAATGTTCTCAACCTTGATATCGCCAACGATTACCTGCGAGTGCTCTGCTTTCTGATGGCTCGATGAGTCCACACACACGTGTCCAAATGGGACTAGCCGCACCAATCGTTTGAGTTGCTCCTGCTTCGCGGGAATGACCTCTTGAAGTGACTCTTTCAAAGTCTGGGCGTGCCTGAGACCGAGTGAATACGCAAATTAGATAAGGAACGGTACCTTTGTAGAGGCGAACCTCTGTGCAACGGTCCTCAGGGAGGTTAAACGAGAAACCGTGCGACAGAACATCGTTCACTGCCAGTGCCAGTGTGTAAACTAACCAAGCGAACATGTTTGGGGGTCGACTGGGGCCGAAGCCGGACCGGGAACAAATAGACATAAACGCATCACATTTCTACATCAGCCATCAGTGGCGCGCGTCACAGCGACATTTATCCCACTCTTTGCCAATAGGTACAGACAAGACCATGGCCTCCGTGCTTGTCCCCGTCTTCTACGTCCTAATCGTGTTCGGCGGCCTTTTCGTTTTCGGCCATTTCTATAGGAAGCGCAGTTCAAGTATGTGCTCGACCCGTCTGCGATCGAGGGCTCACTCACAAATCCTTCAGGCAAAGAAATTGAGCCCTATTTTCCAAGACACATCGAGAGAGACACTTATGTCACTCTCCTTCAGCGTACTGACCCCCCCGCTTCCGATGCTTTGTTGAAAGCCGCGCTCGTGCGGCGGGCCATCGCGAACGTCCAGCGAATTCTTCGTATACGTGAGGACAAACCGGCGCTCCAAACCCTGATGCAAAAGGGGTCTATCAGCGATGACCTCTGGAACAGCCTCCTTGCTGCAGAGAAGGAACTTGAGGCGGAAATCGTTGAGGTCCATGCCGAGGCTAATTCTTTTGTCGAGGGGTGGGGACAAGTACTCTTCCAGACCGCCAGCGAGATGCTTGCCAATGAGAAGACGAGAGCAATTGTGGAGCAGATACCCATGGAGCGTGCACGAAATGGTATCAATCCCAATCTTTATTTGTTCGAACTGTGTCTTACCAATTCCCAGAGGTGAGATATGGTGGGGGAATAACTGGTGATCCTAAGTCTGCCACGCCTATGTCCGCATCTACTGTCCCTACGACACCAAAGTCCTCCACGCCGCTAAAATCGTCACCTACCCTCGTCCCACCCACACCCACCACAGGGGCAGACGGCGTTTCCAGCGAGGGCGAAGTAAGTCCACGCTCACCAAAGGTAAGAGTTGTTCTAATTGCCATTACTTCCCTCCCAAGTACTCATCGACGGATTATCCAGTCTGCTAAAAAGTCGAAGAAACGAAAATAATTCCTATTCTACAGTATTTATGTGCACGTCCTTTGTCTTGTGCAGTTATCCAAGCCCTAATGTCATACCGGTGTCAGAGGACACGATGCGGTGATACGGCGAGGATGACGACGATCGTATGAAGTCAAAAACACAGTGTACAACAAGGTAACGGGGGCTAAAGCAGAGTAGAGGGAAACAACACCTCGATCCTCTTACCCGCGAATCACAATTGCTTTCTCTCCTGCGCCCGTCCGCGTTTTACCAGATTTGTCCACATGGTCCAAACCTAGAACATCTTCTGGTGCGAACTTGTGCTCATAAATGTTGTCGTCTATGGCATTTGAGCAATTCCCTCGTGAAAAAACAAAATAAATAAACTCACCATCCTCAATGTATGATGGTTGTTTGAATGTGACCGCCTGAATCAGCGCGAATCGGAACCGCGCAAAATCCTTGTCGGACGCCCCAATACGAGCTTGAAGCCTCTTCTTCGTTTCCGCAAACCGCTCGCCCTGGCCGCAAATTTAACTTTTGCTTTCTCGTCTCAGATGGACAACATACCGGTTTGACAACAAATTTGAACGGAACCCCGTGTGTTCGCTGGACCTCTTTTGAGAAATGGAAGACGCTGATCACCTTGTCGGCGTCATCGGCGTAGTGTTCTTCCAAAGGAATTTCCTAAAAGTCGAGATTGAGCGAATAAAAATGGAGCACAACCGTCTTCTTTACCTCGGCGAATAGCTCTACCGGGTCGGGAATATTGCCTATCATCTCTGACCCAGTGAACTCCTTCTGTGTCTTACCATCCTTCGATACCTCAAATACCCGAATTTTACCGGAGCCTTGCCCGTTAGCCGATATCGTTACCTGCTTAGACAAATGGTCCGCTAGTTCGTGTACCATGCTTGTTTTAGGGAGGAGGAACGTGTGCGTTGATTCCTCCCTGTTGTGAATGCCAGTCCAAATGACCTTTAGACTCCTCTTCGTTTCAAGCTCCACGATGCTGACGTCCAATTTCTCATACAGTATAACAGTCGTAGAAGGGCTCGTGTAGGATGGCGAGATGATCTCGGCGATGCTCTGGTTCAACGATCGCTTTAGAATTGCCTTTGGCGAGGCATTCGACGCATGCGTTGTTATGAACCGCAGCTTGATAGGGTCATGGCGAAGATATTCGGCAACTTTGGTGGCCATCTACATAAAACGATGTGCCGATGAGTGCATCCCTGTTCTGAACAAGAAAGAGCTAGTACCGTGTCGTATGTGTGCTTCTTGCTAAGCACGAGACTGAACTCGGGGGATTCATGGTCAGAATCAGACTTGGGTCGGAAGACGATCATCACACGGTTCTGCAGGAAGTCATAGAACTGAATAGGGTTTGAGTAAAGCCCCTGGATCTCGAGGTCATGAATCCTGGCAGGTATTAGATAACCACAAAGGACTCTTGGAGCACACATACTCCTTGTCAGATAGGTCCACCTGGAAACATATCACGTCACCGTCTTGAATTTCGCTCTGGGAAAACGTGAGCTTAGGCTTCATGAGCTCAATCATCCCAGGCTTTATCTCTTCATAGAGTTTCAAGGGTGTTCCTGGTGTCCACCGCATTCTCTCATTGATGGTAGGGATAAGATCGCTAATCTTCGCATTCCGCTGGGCATAGCATTTGCCAATGCCATGTAGTGTCTGCTTCGATGTGTCGAAATGTTTCAAGAAGGCCATGATAGTTCCTTGAGGAAGCTCCGGCTATGCAATGCTGTGAGAGAGGGTGAAGTTGTAAGCGGTCGACGTACTTTGTTCGGATCTGGGATCACATCCAGGTACAGGCGAAGGTCTGTCTGCCTTGCAGCCATGTTATTGCGAATGACGTCGACCGCTGGATGCCAAGTGAGTCGTGGCTCCGTATACGAGTATGACATAACACACTGAGAGTGGGTTCATTTTCTGGTATGTGAGTGTCCGGGCGAACAGTCTTGTTTTGTCGATTGACCAAGACCCATAATCGAATCTGATTTTCGGGGTAGTTGAAATGCTGGGCTACCCGTGCCTTGAAGACATTATAAGTCTCAGTCTTGAGCACGCGAAATGTTGGAAGTTCTGAAGGGGGCCAGTTTTTCTCATCAAAACTCGCAAGGTCAAAGCCCTCATGTTGAGAAAATGTCTCTTCAGTGATGACCTGCAATGAAAAAAAAGGGTATAAAATGGCACTAAGCTAAAGCGTGATAATGTAGAATTAACCTTTGCGGTGAGGAAAAGATGTTGCTCGTCGCGTTCACGGCGCTTTGCCTCAGACTGCAAACGCTCCTCATCCAGACGCCTTTCTGATATGAAGCCATCAGTGACGAAAACATATGATTCGGGTATCGCTCACTGAGATGCGCCGGCGTGTCCTCTTCCTTGAACGGCGGTAGCACGTCCTCCATGAGAGACTCCCGGATATATACCAACATGTACGCGTTCGAAAACCTCTTCATCGAGCGAACTTGGTTCCGCTGCAGAGTAGTAGGAGGAACCCCATTGAGAACTTCTCCCCCAAAATTCTCCTCGAGCACCTCGCGGTCAGTTACGGGGGTAACTCGGTCATCGTCAAACTTGAGCCACCGGCTAACAGCATCAGGTTTTATACAAGCGAAGTAGTGGCCGCCATGGAGATCCCCAGAGTGAACGAGTACACCGTGTAATTTGTAGATCCATGGTTGTGATCTGTCGGCTGTCTCATCTAGAAACTCGCCGAGGTCAATCTCAAAAGGAAATTCATGCCGGTCGTTGATCTACGAGTTGGGTATTAGCTTCGATACTGTCTAGCGATCGCTGCAAAGCTTGCCTTGACCATTGCATCCCGCTGGACATCGTATTCGAAGCGCTTGAGTTGAAGGTGGAGAACAGGAGGGAAAGACTGGAAAATTATCCCCTTTTTTGCGTCTTGTAGGCCATATCCTTCCGCTTGATACTTGTTCTCTCCGTCAAGCATCTCAACTGCAACATAATCTCGAAACGAGTCATAGAGATTCTTCATCCCTTTGACATTAAGTTGAAGATCTGCGAAGTCATTTATGAGCGCTGAAAAACCACTCGCGATGGAATGTACCATTGAATTCTTCGATTCGCGAAGACTCAAAATCAACATTGACACACTTGATATAGCTCTTCATCTTCCCAACAAAAAGTTTGGCAATGGCGCCCTCCGCCTTCGTGCCCTACGAGCTATTAATATTTAATTCCGTCAAAGGCATGAGCGCCTGCACCTTCATTTTGGACTCGAGCTTATCCTGTAGGACACGATTGAATTCTTGTACGTCATGCTGCAAGAAGGAGTCAAGCGAAGTCCATCCGAAAGATTTCGTCAATTCCGTGGTGCCTGTGGCAATGATGAACTGTTACCGTTGTCGTCTATAACGACCGAGGGCAAGACACGCACCGACAGGCTGATCTGACGTCTGGAGCTGATAAAAGACGCGCTGAAGAGCGAGGGCTACACTCTCAGTCGGTCGTTCTTCTTCGGTAGGAATCTCATAGACAGACTATAGGGAATTGGTTCATCGTATGTTTAAAGTTCACGAGTATTACCTTGCGAAAATATCGTGTGCAGAACAAGGATTGCAGTAGTGAGTTCATGTAACATGTTGCACCTTGATTTTTCAGGCCAACATAACCGGTCTCCTTCTTTGAGTCGTAACTACGAGGATAGGAAGTCAACGGATCATTGGGGCGGTGATAAGTTCGAAAACCCCCCACTTGACGAAATTATGCCATAGCACACCCGTTGGGTCTTCAAGTACACGGACGAACACAGAGACGTCGGCACATTCATCCTCAATCGTCGGTCTACTATGGCCTTCTTGAGTGGTGAACAGCTTGCGCAGCTCGCTGAATCGGGTGAAGCCCCAGTCACATTCTTCAACGATGAAGCGGTGGTGTGCATCTGGAAAGAGGCGAAATCCAAATCAAGTTATGGCCGTTTGTGTTAGACCAACACGTACGGCTGACAGTGTATATAGTAGGATCATGGGGATTAGAGATGACCAATGCAAACTGGGCACATGCGTGCCAACCCTCCGGGGCTCGTTTAGGATCAGCATAATCGAGGTAGACAGAGACGGTATCATTGGGAGGGGCGTTTGAATTGCCAAAAGGAAAAAGCAGTATGCGCCTTCGCCGCCCCAAAGGTGAGAACAGGATACGTGAAAAATGATGGCGCCGGTACTCACCAGCGATGTCCGCCGCAGTCGAACTCGGGACTGGTGAGTTTCTTTTCAAGCTTTTTCCAGCCGGTAAGCTTCCATGAAAAGACCCTAAACTCCTTGAGGTCGTGACCGAGATCTGGCATATGTTTGGCGGCAAAGGCTTCATCTGTGAAAGCGATAAACGAAAAGACGACTGGCGGACGAAGGAATCAATTACGCACGATCCCTGATAGATACAGGTTCATCGATATCCATTGGAGGAGCACCATTGACCTTCTCGTCCAGCGTCTCCATGTCGCTCTACGACATCGAGAAGCAAGGTAAGTGATTGGGCAATGGACCTATTGGGAAGTAATCCCTGCACACCATGCTCTGGCGAAATAATTGAACGTTAAATCTGTGAAGAAGTTTATTGGTACAAAAGGAAATTTATGGATGGATGGCAGCAAGCGTGTCGCAAGGAGAGGGGATGGACGCGCAAAGCAAAGTGACGCAGTGCGAGCGAGATCGTGAAGTTCCCCAGCATGCATGCACGCACACCCGTAAACCCGTCCCCCGGAAACTGCCGCACACCACGCCACAGGACACTTTTCACACACGTTTTCGTTGCCGTTGCCGTTGCTCCCGTCTCCGTCTCCTATGAATCCCAGCCGTCGCGAGTTGCTCATTAATCTCTACTATCTCCTCCTCCCACACGGTCCTTAAACCATCTCGACAGGGAAATCATCGTTGTGATCTCCACCAGCCTTTCCGCTGCTTACTGTCGGTAGTGAGTCAAAGCCGTGTGAGAATGAGCCATTGGAAGCCACTTCTCTCGGCCTTGCTCTGTCCTGGAGTTAGACGAGTCGAAGCCTGTCCTTGAGCAAGCCGTTGGTGACTATGGACTGCCTCGGACGTGTAACGGGTGTCCTGGTCTAGTTACTCGGCATACATCCATTGATGATATAGATTGTAGTCGTTTATTGTTCTAATCTTGCACTAATTTCGGAGCGTACAAAAATAGGGAAGAGTGCTCAAGTGGTGTGCATTTGTGTGAGCGTAAGGATGATGTCCGAGCGGTGTTGAGCGCCGCCCATATAGGGAAGGCAGCAGAGAAAGCCCGTGGAGCCTGCCTCATGTCGGTCGCCCGACGTGCTCACTCCTTTCCGGTTTGGTCTCCCGACGGTGCACATTTCAAGCACCCGAGTTCTGGGGCCGCAAAGGCCTTCGTTTCCTCTCTTTTCTCCTTTCGAGAGCAACAGTTCAGTTGCTCACTTGACTATGAACACCAATAAGCACTGGAAACCTAGCGCCGCAGATACTTTGAGCCAAGAACCCGACCGTCCCAGACATAAATTCTTCACTACTACCTCTCATCACAAGACCTCAGACGTTCGCACCGCTGGCAGGGACAAGGAAGATGTAAACCACCGTTCCGGCCGCGGTTATGTCTCCGATGGACCTCCTGCATCCACATATCTGACAGGCGCTCAATCTTTCCCTACTGCCAGCAAAGCACCTCATAACGTGTCCACGCAACCTTCTCAGGGATACCCTGCGTATATGTCACAGAAAGTACCACTTACAAATCCGCCGCAGCAGGAGACCCATACTACGGCTCAAAGGCACTGGGAAACGGCTCCTGATCCTCCTCGAACCACATCCCATCGAACCGTCACTGCTACGGACAAAGTCCCTTTCATGTCCACAGATCCTATTCGTCATGCCGAGGACAATCGCAAGAGTTCTCGCCACCGCCCCCGCCATCCTCCAACTCCAGCTCCAGAAAATACAGAGCCCCAAGCTGCCTCTAACTGGCCTCGCCCATCGTCCTTTCTCAAAAAAGTGGGAACAGAGGTAAGGGAAAGAGAGAAGGGACAGAGCAGGGACAGGTCAAAGGACGAGTCAAAGGCGAACCCCAAAGCAAAAGACAGGCCGCACACAGATCGGCCTCAGGAACAGATTATTCGAGACCAGCGAGAACGGGATCCCAGGCACGAGGAAGAGAGGCGGCACCACAGAGAGGAGCGTCGGCGTGAGAAGGAACGACGGAGGGATGAGGAACTGCGCTACGAAGAGAGACGCCACGAACAGAAGATCAAAGACGACTACGTCGGCAAATCCACTCGAGACCACGAGAGACGCCGTGAAACTAAGGACGGCTACGTACCTGTCGCACCCCAAGGCAAGGATCCAAGGCTGATGCGTGTCACAGCCAGGGACTCTGATGAATCTGATAATTCATTGATGAAGCATGCTGGCTCGGTCAGACGTAGTCGTCAACACGCAAAGGACCAGAACATGACGGTGGGCATCAATCTTGTTGCAAAGCCTTACTTGACTTGGGATACTCGTAGCCCGTTGTGCCCACAGTTCTGCGCCAGCCAACCTATCCTGTTACACCTCCACAGGTTCCAACAGCGCAACCCGAAAGTACCCCTGCGCCAGATCTCCACGAATTCCGCCAGATGGCAACGTTGGGGCAACCACTGAACGCGACGCCAAGTGTTTCTCATGAGAAGTCCAGTACGAAGCTCCAGAGAGACTCTCCTCCCCAAAATTTAACCGTCCCATATCCTCCTGGTTATGCTGTCTCTGCAAGTGATAGCGAACATGTATCGAGGAGAGAGCATGTGAGCAACAACACACCTTGTATTCTGGCCAAATTAACATCTTTCCAGCGTCCGAAATTTGTCGAGAGTCCCAAAACAATAGAGCGTCCCCGGACGTCTGGGGGTCATCGCGGTGGCACCGCTCATGATGCGGTTTCCAAGCCTCCCGTTGCACAGCCTACACAGCCATCTTTCGATAAAAGTCTCCATAAAACCGAGGTCCGTCGTGTCCTCGATATTCTGTTAACGAGATATTCACAGAACTCCCTCCAACAGAAGTCATCAAAAGGTAGATTCAGCGCTTGGCTATCTCATCGGGGGCCATCCAACTCTCATCCCAAGCCTACGGATGCTCATATTACGGACCGAACTTCTTCTCAACCTACCACACGTGCCGTCCCCTTGTCATTCTCACGCAATGACACTCCCGATGCTATTCCCCAAGTTGTGAGCATAAAAGCTGGTGAAGGTCCAGGGGACTACCCACGAGAATACGAGGTGACGCGCACTGCACCGCCAGCCATAGCACCTGTCGCCGTTGATACGGTGGCCCGTCAACCCCCGCCCTCAGTGCAAGTGGTACAGCGACCGGAGACCTATAGTAAGCAGCCCCGCGATCCACCTCGGACAATGGCAGGCGCACATCCTGACCCACCTGGTCCCGTTCCCAATACTCGTGTATTTTCCCCTCAACCTTGGATTCAACCAGCGCGGTGGTCGACAGAACCTCGACCTATGTCGCCAGCGCCTCACCCGTCTGTTGTTCCCTCCCCTGTTGTTTTTCCCTCTTCTTTGGCATCGCCTCCCGCTCCAGTGGATACTCAGCGACATTCGGCGACGCCTCGCCCAGCCCCCCGGGCTCCTTCAAATTACCAAGAGAGTTATGCCGACAATCGGGAGGCTCCCTTCCACAATTCCGCAACGAACGGCCGGCCGCTGGTGCCACCCACCCACCCTCATGCTGTTCCTTTATCCACAACTGTGAATGGTCACCGTGCTTCTCCACGGGGTGCATCGCCCATGATCCACGATGTAGTTGCTTCAAAACACTCGAGATACTCATCTGTGCCCACGGGGTACGCCAATGCCCAACCATACCATGTCGCTTCCCCTCCATCAAGGCCGATCGCACCCGACTTAGCGGCTGTGTTTCCAATCCGAGAGGATAACATTGATGCATACCATCATCCTTCACAGGGAGAGCGTCCACAAGGCATGCAGCCGTCGAAAGAAACACCGGATCATTGGGATCGACATCGTCACAATCAAGGCAATGTTGGACGCATGATTGTGAGCAGCGTACCTTCAAGTGAGCGCACGCCGCGATCGACCAAGACATCTCCAAATCTACACCCTCGCCTCGTGAATCAAGGGACACCTCCCAAACCTCCATTGCAGCCAATTCCAGATCCAGGTTTTCCAACACCGTCACTCACGAATCCCGATGTACCTCACGCTCATCATGACTCTTCTCGCCCTGGCGTCTACAACATGCTGAACCAAAACTCGAACCCGTTACCATACCCTGCAACATCCATATACCTTTCCTCATCACCTCACGTTCTGGTAGAACACAACTCCGCGACTAATAATCTTCCTGTAACCAATGCATCCTTGAATAATCCGTCTCCTAAAATGAAGTCAGGAAATCCGTCTCCCCGGTCCCGCACGCAAGTCGTACCCTCGCAAGGGCCGCCACCTCCTGTCGCAGTCCACGTCACGACCAGGACTCCCTCTCATGAAACTGGCTCTACGACCCTTCTAGGGCAAACTCCGTCTTCCCAGGGATCGGTGTCAATGCAGCCACAGACGTCATCACCAGCTCATACGCAGGCCATCGCCCAACGCACAACGTCTCACGGCGGTCAGCAACCTGTCCATATTTCAGCGTTTGTCTCTGACAGCTTAAGTGACCGTAATACCAATGCCACTAGTCAAAATCAAGTTTCTATTACGCACCAGGCCAGTTCTCGCCATCGTCATAGCAATTCTGCCCCCGTGGTACCTGTTTCTTCCCTTGCACAACCTCCTCCAAGAGCCTTGGCCCCTGTATCGCCCACGCCAATTCGTTTGCATCCAACAATGCAATCTATGGGAGATCCTCAGCTGGCTCGAATCCCAGTTCCCAGATATCCTTCTTCCTCCGCATCAAACCGCTGGCAGGACAGGGACGTGATACCTTCCCCATCGCAAGAGTCTGAATTAAATACCCCATCCTCCCTTGCTATATCTACGAAGTTGCCGATCATCTCGGACGAACCATTGGCTCCGGTGATGTCCACGCAGTCTTTTCAAGAGCCAAAGAAGAAGGGTGGTTTCTTCCAAGGGCTTGGACTATTCCGTTCCAAATCTTCGGCTCAGAAGCGGCCTCCACATGAGCCCAGGGTAGCCGACACCCATGCCCAGACGATGGCGACTACGACGAAGCTAACTTCTTCAAAATCCCCGACCCCTCTGTACTATGACTCAGATTCTAACGTCGTTACAACTTCCACGAAGCTGAAGAAACCCAAAAACACATCAGTGACCGCTGTTGCACCGCAACCACCGCAGCCTCCCCAGGCTCCGAAACCAGCCCCTACGCCCTCGTTTGCTGCTGCAACAGAGGAAAAATTTAGCTCTGCTCCCAATGCGTTTCCGACCTTTCGAATTGTGTCGAAGCGGTATCGTACTATGTCTGGTGTATCGGCAGAAGCGGTCGATGGGACCAACGCTGGTGTACGTCTGGCTATCGTGGATTCTTCTTAGTGCTAACGTTCGACGGCTTGTAGGCGAGCACTGTACTGACTTCTCCAGCGAATTCGACCCGGAGCCCAACACCGAAGCTCCTTCCACCGCAACGAGATCCGCAACAGGCGATACATGCTTGGAGAAACAAAGAAGAAGCCGAAACACGTCAGAGAGGGAATGCACGACGGCGACGCCCTGGTGTGCACTTTGAGGGCTACGAAGATCACCCCCAGGCAGAACGTCATAAGTATAATTATGTGACCCGGGCTCGGGAAAAAGTCCGCGGCTAAAGAAATGCACTCGTTTCTCTCTCATCACGCCATTTTTCTGTGTATCTGCTACTATATCGTATATAACTTCCCCTCATCCAACGCTGTATTTATAACAGTAGTATGATGTATCATATCGTTCTTGCGAATGTAACACTATTTACGAGGCCCAGCCTTGAGAATATCACGTTCAATCGCGTGACGTAACGCGGTACTACGCGTTGGCGGCCAAATTGCTAGCGCCCAGGACGCGACGGTCACCACATCTCCCATTAACGATGCTCAAGAGCAGCAGGAAGCCAGACGGAGAAGTGCGCGTGCACTTTGGACTTAAATACCCCCGCCGGCTCAGCTTGTGAGGCAGCTCAGAGCTCTATTTATCGTGTGCTTCCTGATCATCTGCCATTAAACACAGATATGATCGACCACCAACAGAAGACATTACCCTAGAAGAGTTCGAATCCTGCGCGATAGATCGCCTCCATGTATTATGTGAAATCGAGTCGTGTTATGCACGCAATAGGCCATTCGAGGAACTTAAAGATATCACAAAGTCGCAGTGCGACAAGCACGTCCCTTTAGACCACAACACCGCTACCACCAAGGACAGGGATAGCCAGAGGAGGAAGGACGTCACCGGACACTTTGTGCTCAGGCTAGCATTCTGCCGATCGTATGCGTGTCATCCCCACCCTTGACCTGCGCAAGGCTAACGATTTCTCGCGTAGTGAGGAACTCAGAAGGCGATTCGTCAAGGCGGAGACGACGCTCTTCCGTGTCCGTTATTTGGAATCGTCACATTCTGAACGTGCAGATTTTCATCAATCTGTGGACTTTGATTGGACGCCGGCCAGTTCCTCCACCTGAGCAAGCACAGGCAGCCGTCGCGTCTAACACTAATTTTATAGGTAGAGGAGAGCGAGAAGGAGATGTATAAATCACAGCTCAAAGCAGCGGGTCCAGACGCAGATGAGAAGGAGCAATATTTCAAAGTGTGTCCACGTTACTTCTCAATCCGCCTCGTACCGACGGATGTGCTGCAGGTTAAATGGACCAACGTTCCTGATCTCGTTGCGAAGCGAAAGGTTTTCCTCAAAGATGGTTGGGCCTATGTTCCCAGCAAGGAACAGCCGAGCATCGTGTTCCAGGAGTTCCAGACGCGGCTGGAGCAGGCTTTGGAGGTAAGATTGATTGATGGGTTCCACACGTGAAGGTGATGGAAGTTGAGCCGAGCTGAGTGACTTCGCAATAGATGACGGCGAAGGCATTACCGCGAATGGACGAGGACACCCGGCTTGAACCAATCCTGGCCAACCTGTCGCAAGGCTTCATCGCCGGACTTGGTTCGGAGTGGAGTACGAACGAGAACACAGGGGAGGATATTCGAGCCGAGATGGTGGACGAGCTCGCACAGAAGCACTTCCCGATGTGCATGCGAAACCTCCACGAAAATCTCACACGGAATCACCATCTCAAGCATTTCGGACGCTTGCAATACGGATTGTTCTTGAAGGTCTAGTGTTTTGCCATTCCACGGGGAGGACTGGCTACAACCTCCTACGCATGCAGGTTCTGGGCGTGTCTATCGACGAGGCGTTGATTTTCTGGCGCAAGTCTTTCAGTGGTCATACTGACGATCAGTTCAACAAGCATTACAAGTATAACATTCGGCATCAGTACGGTTTAGAAGGCAGACGAGCGAACTACACCGCGAAGAGGTACGGGCTCTGGCAGTCCGGAACGGTACCCCTGGCTAACTCGTGATCAGCTGCCAACAAATTCTAATGAACGACCAGCCTGGCGCTTCGGATTCTCACGGATGCCCATACCGCCACTTCTCGCCCGATAACCTTCGGACGGCGTTGTTAACGACGTATTCCTCGCAAGGACTGACGGAGGCGGATCTTCCCGAGATTATGAATACAGTTCGTGCCGAAGCTTATCATGTCGCATGCACAAGGGTCTACGAGATCACGCATGCGAGGGACAATGTTCGGAAGGGGGACGGGATAGGGTCCGGGGAAACTGTCACACATCCCAATCAGTACGCTGCGGCGAGTAGAGCACTGGAGCGAGCGTCGACGGGTGGTGGCAAAGTAGAATCGGACGGAGATATTGTAATGAACTAGTGGTAGCAGGTGCACTCGTGATCGACCCATTTATGTAAGCCTTACGGTCTGTTTATCTGGGCGTCCGTCAGGTAAATCCTCTCACAAGACCTGACGAACACCATGTCTCAGTCAAAGGACCCCAAGTCCAAGTCCGATGCTGACGACGATGGCGGTTTATCAGTCGTTTTGCAACAATACAATGACACCAAAGGTCATTTCTCTCTAGTCAGGTCAGCCACAGCACCTCGTCCTCATCACTCATTCATTTTTTCGTACTCACCGAGGTCCAGGAATTTCCGACTGGCTGACCTCGTAACAATCATGAATGGTTTCTGCGGCTCATTCTCTTTATTCTCTTCTGCACACTATCTCTCGACGGGCGACGAGTACTACCTCTGGAACGCCCTTTGGTTTCCCTTAGGGGGCCTCATATTTGACGTCCTCGATGGAAAGGTTGCCCGTTGGAGGAGGTCGAGCAGCATGTTGGGGCAGGAGCTTGACTCGTTGGCAGACTTGGTGTGTACACCGGCGCTGTGTCCCCACTCGTAATCCGATACCCTTTCCCCCCACCCCCCCCCAACTTGCAGATATCGTTCGGAGTTGCACCAGCTGTTCTGGCCTTTGTCGTCGGCCTTCGGACAACCCTCGATACCGTCGCGTTGACATGCTTCATCTGCTCCGGACTCGCACGTCTCGCCAGGTTCAATGCGACCGTGGCGCTGGTGCCGAAGGATCCCTCAGGGAAGGCGCGTTATTTTGAGGGCCTGCCCATTCCGTCCACTCTGGCGTTGGTCGGGCTGCTCTCTTATTGGGTCAAGAACGGTTGGATTGAGGGGAAGGAGGGGCTTCCTGGTGGGATTGTGACCGTTTGGGGAAAGTCGGGCGGATGCGGTGATCTCCACGTCGTGAGCCTCTTATTCGGTGCATGGGCCTCGATGATGGTGAGTAAGACGCTCCGTGTGCCCAAGCTCTAAGACGCAGATTTTTTTGAATGAATGGAAAACTAAATCGATTGATGAACGGGTTGGCTGTCTATTCACTTCTCTATGTTTGTGTGCGTACAATAAGATAAGAAACAAGAAAGAGATAAGTCCCTTCTCTCGTGAGTGAACGTGGCGTGTGTGATCGGCCATTTGTATAAGACGCGACTGTGGCTGCGTTCGAGGTCACAATGGTCTCCCCACTCGACGTGCAGCGCCTTTTCCTTCAGGCAGTGATTTCCCGTAAGGTCCTCTCAGCTGACCTAGCGAAAGTCCTATGGAAACAATGTATCGAAGCTGTCAACGGTCTCGTTCTTTACCCTACCCTTATCCGTCTTGGATTTCCAATGCTCACGGCAGAATAACATAACAGCGGCGGACGATACCCTCCGAATAAATGCGAATGGGGCGGACGGGTGGAGCGAGTTCTTGGCCGGCCTCAACAAATCACTCGACCCTCTCGACCTGGAGCTCTCCCGTATACGCAATGAGGTAACGGGAAAGGAGATGTACGCCCTGGTAAACACCCCGCCGTCCACCTGTCGAGTCGAACTTGGGTGGGTTAAAAGTGGGGGTTTACGATCTCTTAGGTCAACCGCAAGGACGATGAGATTGCCCGTATCGCGAGCGACTATTCGCCGCTCGAGATCTCCTACTTCAGAGCACTGGTTTGTACCCATACCCCTTTCCCGCCCGCCCGCGAGCTTTCGTGCCCACCCGTCGCTTCCAGGTCGAACAGATCATGCTTGCTCCAAATAGTTCATACTCCATCTCCTCCCTGGCCGCGCTTCGCGAGGTAAACTCACTGAGTTCGCCAATGACCAAGACGCAAGCCGAGAGCACGTTAGCCAGCTTCGTCGCAAAGGGCTGGCTACTAAAGAGCAAGTGCGTCTCGCCTGCGCGCACCCCCCCCCCCCCCCCCCAATCCCCCATTCGATGGGCGATGTGTCTGACTGAACTGACTGAACGGCCAAACCCGTGACCGCCACAGAAAGGGCCGTTTCTCCTTGTCCCCGCGCGCCTTGCTCGAGCTGCAGCCCTATCTCAAGTCCACATATCCAGAGGAGCTTCTGGAGTGCACCATCTGCTTCGAGGTCAGTCAGTCACCCACGCCGAACCCACGCTTCCGCTCTCACACCTCGTCGTACGCCCCACAACCTCGACGCCGCACGGCATTAAAATAACGATTAAGATCCTTACGCGCGGCCACGCGTGCCCCAGGGCCAACTGCCGAGTGCGCATGCACGACGCGTGCTACGACGCGTACCGCCGGTCCAACGGCAAGTGCCCGGTCTGCGGCGAGGACTGGGGGAGAGTCGGGAGCGACGCGGTCGTGCCCATCGGCGAGGCGGCCGCGCCCAAGGACGATTGGCCACGCCGGACGCGAAGAACCGCGACGACGGAAAGCGAGGACGAGGATAAAGGACGCGACGCGGGCGGCGATGGCGACGACGACGACGCGCCCATTCCGGACCGCGCTGAGGCCGAATCTTCTCAAGCTCCGGCAGCGCGTCGCAACCAACGGCGCGCAGCCGCACGCACTAGGTAGGGCGTGGTTGGGGGCAACCCGTCGTGCGCGAAACTATCTCTCCCATATCTGACAACCGAAATTTTCTCTTTCCCCAGTACCCCTCATACCGGAACGGACGTCGACAAAGACGAGAAGCCACGAACACAGAGACGAGGAAAGGGTCGGCGTGGTTGACTTGTCGATCGCATGGCCCCCTCCCTGAGCAAACACAGCCATCTATGTATCTCATGATGGGATGATTAACGTATATATTCTACCCAGTGGATAATATATCAGATTTGTCCTTCCCGGATGTTGACGTTGACGTGGCGACCTTGCCGTCCTCTCCCCTGTCCCACCGCCTCGTGAAACCGAACCGGTCCTTGCCCCATACCTGTTTCTTTCGTTTCCGGCCCTCTCCAAATTCATCATTCCATCTGCGGAGGTCGGCCAGCGTTCCCAGGGACTCAGATGCGGAGGGTGTTATCTCTTTGAGGGCCTTCGCGAAATTACGAGGTCGAAGGACACGCTTCTGTGTAGCCAGGACAGTCGAGTCGTCCAACGACTGCGTCACCGCGCCATCCCCGTCTGCGTGGCTCGTCCGCAATGTGTCTTGGGGGGGTTCAACGACCCAAGGCACGGAGACGTTCTCCTTGACTGCGTCTAGTGCCGCCGACACGCAGACATCTAAAAGCCAAATAAAAAAAAAATAAAAAAAAAAAAGGGGGGGGGGGGCGTTAATGTTTGCAGGGCCCAACCATAAATCAGAGGGACGACCCACGCTTCAGATCAGACCCAGAAAAGGTAGGGGTATCCCGGGCAAGAGCTTTCAGATCGACTTCCGGAGATAAAACTTCCTCCCGGAGGAGAATCTTCAGTATTTCTGGAGACGGATCAGAACGGAAGGAATAGGGACGGCGCCACACAAAGCGTCGTCACGAACCTTCGCGCTCGCGCTCTCCGGGAAGGTCGACCAGAAGCCTCCGTGGGAGCCGTCTCAAGACGGCATCGTCGAGGTCGAAAGGCCGGTTGGTCGCGCCGATGACAATGACGTTATCGGTGTTTGAAGTCTTCAGGCCGTCCATTTCCTGCATGAATTCCGTGATGACACCGCGGTGGACGAACCCGCCCGCGGTATCGCGCGAGGACGACCGAGCACCAAAGAGGGCGTCGATCTCGTCGATGAAAACGACACAAGGGGCCAGCCTTCTGGCCAAGGAGAACACCGAGCGAACTAGTTTCTCTCCCTCCCCCACGTACTTTCGAAGAAACCTCAAGGTGAGACGCGCGTATTCCAACGGAGGTCATAAGCTACGAACCATGTCCATAACGTCCGAAGGAGAGATCGCAAGCATGCGACATCCCGCCTCCTTTGCGAGCGCTCGGACGACCAGAGTTTTCCCTGTGCCAGGAGGCCCGAATAACAGGCAGCCCGTCATGCTGTGTTCCTTCAAGATGCCTTGCTGAAAGGCTGTCGGGTGCAACAACGGCAACGACACAATAGTCCGCACAGAGTCAATCGTATGTGCGGGAAGATGGACATGCGAAAATGTCGTAGGCATTGAGACTGTTTGACATCCTCAGTAAAGAATGGGAGTGACAGTCTCGCCCTTGCGAACTCACCAGAATCTACTATACATCCTAGAAGCCTCTGCTCATGGGAGTCCAAGTACGGATCGTGTTTCACCGCCTCGATAATGTTGTCCACGTGTCTCTCTCTTTCGTTATCCCGATCCCTGTCTTGTTGATCCTCCCCGGAAAGTCGGTTAGAGGATTGCTGTATCCACGCTTTTCTGAAATCGAGCGAGGCTCGGTGATCGGCCCACGCGCCACAGACATGGACCCATGGAACGGAGATTGACGAGAGCGAAGACCTGACTGTCTCTGGCGAAGACGACGAAATAGCACGGCCAACGGACTGGTCACCAATCTGTTTCACCGCTGTCCAGGTTTCTATTTTGTTCCCCCAATCATCCCACATCTTAGCCCCGTTCACCGAGCCTCCTGGTCTAGCATGCTCAGAGGAGGCCACAGACTCTGGGTATGCAGAGAAAACAGACGCCGCGCCACGCGGCTCCAGTTGCCCTCCGACCGTTCCGATCGCCATGCGCATCGTTAATTCGTTGATCTCTCTCCGACGGCCCATTCTAGAAGCCTTCTCGTGAGACAGTGACCGAGAGGTAGGGACCAGTATCGAGACGCGCAGAAAGCCCGAACTAATCGGTGTGTTCGGATTTGCGAGATGCAGACGAGGTCGCCGTCCACCGAAAAATGGACCAAAGAACGAATTGATGGGATTTCCTCCTCCACCAGGCCCACCGACAACCACGACGTCGGAAAGACCTGGAGAACTCGGCTCGTCCTCGACAGGCGGCCCTGTTAAAAGCTTGGGAAACTCAGATTGGAGGGCGTGGTCTCCGCGCTCCCATTTCCTTAGGCGTTCTCGCAGGCGCCGCTCTCGAACTTTCTCGGAGTGGTCCTCTTCACCCCAGTCGGACTTCCCAGGTTTCGACGTTGCGGCACCTGGAGTTGCTTGGCCACTGCGATTTGTCAAAAGGTTCATCAGGCTCTGGGGACCAGGCGCCGTCGGGGGAGTTGAAGACTGTGGGAAGATGGAAGGGGTGATGCCAAATACTATCACTGTTGGATTCGCTACGGGTGACGATGTGCGTGCCAAGGCACCTTGACGGCGCTGGCGGACAGCAGAGAGCAGAGCTGGATGCAAAGAAGGCCACGACGACGAGAGGGTTCCGAAGTCGCGAATGTATATTAGACGCGGCCTTGAAGTGACGTCGGGGGTTCCTGCGTCGTTGCGAGTCTGTACGTTGATACAAGTGTCGAAGAATGACTTGGCTTTCGCCACGCTCCCATTTGATGGGCCGTTCCCAGACATTCGAGGTGCCCGTTGTGGTACTACAACCTGGAACGTCATATGAGCAGGAGAAGCGGGACCAAACTCGTCGTCGTCGTCGTCGTCATCGCGTGCCGCGGCCGATCGGGTGAAGGAAGGCGTAGTTTGAATAGAAAAATGCAGCGGATTCTGAGGAAGTTCGATGAGGGACGCGGCTAGAGGGAGACAAAAGGGTGAGTGCTGGAATACAGAGGATTCTGGATCGCAGGACGCAACTCACCTTGCCCAAAGTGACCCCATTCCCCAGCTGCCATGTGTACCGCATCCAGCACGACCACGTCTGAGCCTGTCTTGCGAGCGAGCTCACGCACGGTATCATCGATGACATAGTTTCCGCCTTCGATTGGGCAATAGAGGGCAAGGGTCGGCTCCATGGGTGGACCGCTTGGAGTGGAATACGTAGCTTTATACTGCGTCTGCGGGTGCAGAGAGATGTACACGTTGTTCAAAACCTCCTCGAGCACCTCTGGCGGTGGGAGAGCGGAGGATTCAGATTCAGACAAAGATTGGTTCGTCCAGAAAAAGTCCTGTTCGTTGGGGGGTTGTAGTGCCGGCGGCGTGGCATTAATTCATTTTTGTTATCGGAGGCAGTGGGCTCTCTGGAGGGAGGATTGGGCCTGTTGGGGGATGGCGTCGGGCCAGCCTCGGATGACTTGGGTGAGGACGTGGACGCTCGTCGGGCGATGCGAGTGAGGCGAGAAGGTGTTGGGTGTTGGTCATTCCTCGGATAACGCGCAGGACCGGAATAGGAGAGAAGAGCACGGTTTGAGAGGGTGGATGCCCTGGTGTAGAGACGCGTTCTACGAACGAGGATGTGAGAACGCATTCAAGACTGAGCGATATGTAACAAGCGTGTGACTTGCATCACTTGCACTGGATGGTCATCCTCCGTGCTTTCTTTCCCTTCCTCACTCGAGGCTACGCGACCCGCCTTCCTCAAAAGCCCCCAATTCGGCACCCAGACCCCCTTTCGAATGCGGTCACCACATCGCTCCCTGAACACTTGACATTCATTCATCGCCCACCACCTTCCCCTCCTACACCGTTTTCCCTCACAGTCAATCCATCCTCTCCCCTATTGCGTACCGAACCCCCAGCGCAGTCAACTATTCTCGACCTGCCCCCCCCACTCAAGAAGCCCGCGTTGACACATCCACGCTTATCGGAGGAGGCGATTGCGGAGATGCGACGGCTGAGGACGGAGAACCCATCGTTCTACACATGCAGGAAGCTCGCGGACAGCTTTGGATGCTCTCCCTCGTTTGTGAGCTATATTGCACCCCTGAAGCCCTCTCAGCAGCGTGCAGCGTTGGCGAAGCGTGATCGCGAACACGAGAAGGCCCGGGCGCGATGGGGAGAGAAGGCGTCGCTCATCCGGGAGATTCGTAGGAAGAGGAAGGAATTTTGGTGACGGTTGTGGGTGCACGGTGTTTGACACACAGCAAGCTGTGAATGACCGGGCTCATCTCATCCGGACTCGGTTCTAGTAGGTTGTTGTATCCTAAATCTACGCAATCTCAGTGTCGGATGCTTTTTTGGTCAACTGCGAGCTTGAGTCACGCCAAAAACGCGGTCACGCCGTCAACAAAAGTGGAATAGCATAAGTGATTGAGTCGATGAACAATAACGTAGAGTGCATTTAGTGAACAGATGAATTGTAGTCTATTTAAACGAGTCTCATATCGTCTTGACCTTCGGACTCGCCTCCCGTGCCTTTGCCCGCTCTGCGAGATCGACCCCGACAAGGATCTTTGACGCCTTCCAGAGCTGCACAAAGTTGATGACGTTCTTCGCTAAAAAAACCCAGAACGATACGAGAGCGATGGCCTCCGGCCACGTCAGACTTGTAAGTGATGGGTGTGTGAGTCCAATAGGCGTCTTCACCCATTTCATGAGATATAACGAGACGAAGAACAGCTCGTTTCCCGCGCACATCAAAAAGAGCGTCCGCTGCGCCATTCGTGTGAGCGGGCGGAAATGCAGGGCTATTGAGACCTCACCGAGTCATTGTAGTAGTACCACAAGATTCTGCTAACGTCGCTTGTGACCAACTTATGGCTCCGCGATCCGGTGACGAGGGAGCTAAACGCGTTACCGTCTCAGCCCATCCGATAAGAAGAGTAAACTCATGGGCACTTGCCTGTACATGTGCATGTAGTGGCTCGCGAAATCAAGGGAGATCAAAAATTGAAAAAATAGAGCGTAGGTTGGGTACGCTGACGACAGGTAACATAGTAGACAGGAGGTGGTGCACCTCAAACAACCCATCAATTCGCAACGAAGAGGTGGAGATATGTATCATACCTGTCTGTCACCATGTCCTAAGACAGCACCGAACTTGGAAGTCTGACCGAGAGCTCTTGCAGCTTGTCCGTCCACGGCATCCAGCAAACAGGACACGCAATAGAGCACCGTGCAGTACTTTGGGTGATAGCTCATGTAGTGTAGAGCCAGACCTGCGAGGATGATTCGACTGTAGCCTGAATGACCGTTGAGTGATGCGAGAATGGACTCATAGTCAGTTGAAGAGTTCTACTGACCGATCAGGTTTGGTACGAAGAGAAATACGTTTTCAGAGTACGATTGTTGAGTGGCCAGATCAACGGCATACTTTGAGTCTACGACCTCGACAGAACCGCCTTTGCGACGGTGGGCAGGGTTTTTAGAAGCCATAGGAATGGGGCGAGGATATGCTGGCGAGGGGACCCTTATCTGTACGAGTGCGGTGACCTTGCCTGTGTCCGCCACGACCGTGTTCGCGTCCGAAATGTAATGGTTTCTCGTGCCGTGTGCCGGCGGCAAATCCACTCTTTGCCACTTAACGCCCACCCTCACTCGAGCACAAACTTATATTGTAAGCGAATCAAGTGCGAATGAGACAAACATATTAGGTGGAATGCGCACAAATACGCTTGCAGCGCGTAGGTAGAGGCCTAAATCATGAACATCGTAATCCATGATGGAAAACAATCCAAGTCCAAACGAAAGAAGAAAGAAAAAAAGGCCAACTAATGATTTCCCTTTCCGACTGTGAGTCCAACTGCAATGCCAACAGCGGCCAAGACAAGGAGAAATATGAAAAAACAGAACCAACGCTTTCGGCGAGCTGATCTGGCATGAACGACAGCTTTTTCGGTTTGTCCGAGGCTGTCTCTCCAGTTAGAGAAGAGCGGGAGCAGAAACGTGTGACGGACCCGGCTTCTGTATCTTTATTAACTTGAATTGCGGAATCCTCAATAGCCTTGATCGTGTCGTCTTGTTGAGCGATCATGACATCCAACTGCACAAATCGTGAGTGAAGAATCTTGAGAGGGAGGTCCGGGCGAAGATCCTCACATCACTGAACATCTGGGCCAGCTCAGCGAGCGTACGGTCAATTTTCCGGATGTCCTCATGCCGTTCTTGGACCTCGCGATATGCGACACGGGACTCCCCATAACGAGTGGAAGATGTAAGCTACAGCGCTCGCTGAGTGACCGACCGGTATAGGAAGACGTCGGACGCACTGCCTGAGCAAAGATCTGACCACCCGCTCCTTGGTCACTCTGAACAACAGCGGCAACTTCTTCCGGAGTGGCATCGGGTTTTACTGGTGGTACAGAATAGATTGAGACAAGCAAAGCGGTCTGCGAAACAGACGCCCACCAATTTTGAACTGTCGCTCAACCCGCTGACGGTACCGTGCACGATACTGCTGCTCCGCCTGCTGATAGTTCTGTAAAGCTTCGATGAACTTTGACCGGACAAGGGAGATCTGATGTCGGACAGTTGAGCGAATTCATTGCCACGTCTCAGGGGTAATCCAACTTGCCTGGTTCTTTCGTATCCTCGGATCTTGCCCTTGCGGGACCGGCTCCATCTCCAAATCTTGAATCTGTTTCTTGATTTCATTGCTCAATGCTCTCGTCTCTGCGACGAGTTCGTCAAGGGCGGTGGCAAGTTGTTGAGAAAGCGCATCGTCCGTATTATTCAACGACCGGGAGTGCAGGTCGGAAACCCTCGACACATTTGCGTCGAATCGTCGTAGCTCGTCTTGTATGCTGGATATCTTCAGAAAAAAGGTAAGAAATCGGTTCGGTGGATGATTTGTCCGGTGCGGACCTGATTGTGGAATCTCGTCATCCCGTCCTCCCCATTCGTAATTCGGTCTTGGGTCCGAAGACCAGCCATCTCGTATTCACCGGTGGCATTGGCAGAACTCTGCGGAGCACCTTGTCTCTGGGCCTGCGAGTGGAAATTTTATGATTCAATATGTCATCGGACCAGATGGAGTGGCCCACCCGCATCGCAGCAAGCCGATCACGAGCCATTGCGTCGAGTCACAGGGCTTAGGAAGTGGCAATCGTTCCCACAGTACGCACCACGGCCTCTTATGTGAACAAAAGATGACCAGGGGAAAGGAAAGAACGGCTAGGCGGAGTGGAACTGCGGACGGAACCAAGCAACGAAAAGGGAAGGAGGGCGGTCGACGTGTGAATATCAACCAGCGTTAGCGCAGGCGGCGGGCAAGCGGTGTCTGTCAGGCGATCCTCCGTGCCTCTCGCCATGCCCCACTCAGCACTCCAATTGTGCATTGGTTGATTCGTACACCACGACGGACGACAAATTGCGCCTTGCTTGATGATCGATTACTCCATCTTATCCTGAAAAAGATACATCAGTCTCTCTCACGCGGCATCGCATCCGAAATTTTATAGCGGGCACTGGCCATCTATTTAATCCTCATCACATAGACCTACCTACCCATACGTTCACCTCCACGAGCGAATAATGTGTGGCATATTCGCCGCCCATAATATCCAGAACCCTGCCTCTGACAGGACTAGATTTATCGCTCTCTCCAAGAAGCAGCGCCACCGCGGTCCTGACTGGTCCGGGTGCTACGTTGGTCAGCGCACGGTACTCGTCCACGAGCGCCTCGCAATCGTCGGTGTTGGTGCGTATATTCACGTCCCACGTAGACGTTGTCCCGACAGATGACTTTGTTTTCAAGATACCGGCGCCCAGCCACTCACGAGCGAGGACGGGAAGGTCATCCTCGCCGTTAATGGCGAAATTTACAATTACGTCAACCTGCAGGCCGAGGTTGACCGAAGCTATAAGTTCAAGACCCACTCTGATTGCGAAGTTATCATCCCTCTCGTGCGTACAGTGTATATCTTTGTCTCTATCCGCCCCTCATTGATCTGGATTAGTACCGGAAATATGACAAGGACCTTTGCCCTCTACTCGATGGGATGTTTTCTTTTGTGTTGCTCGACGAGTCTCTCGACCCTCCGAGGGTCATAGCTGCCCGGGACCCTGTCGGAATCACCACTCTCTATCAAGGCTGGTCTTCAGGCCGTCCCGGGGCCGTGTTCTTTGCGTCCGAGCTCAAGTGTCTAGTCGAAGAGTGTGACAAGATCATCGCGTTTCCTCCCGGGCACGTCTATGACAGTCGCGACGATTCTCTGACTCGCTACTACAAACCCTCATGGTGGGACGGCGACGCTAACAACTCGGACGCCCCGATAGCTTCCACAGTGGCCGACCTAAAGCTGATTAGAGAGACCCTCGAGGCTGCCGTGAAGAAGCGGTTGATGGCTGAGGTTCCTTATGGTGTTCTTCTCAGTGGTGGTTTGGATAGCAGCATCATCGCAGCCGTCGCGGCCAGAGAAACGGAGAGGGTCGCTCAGGCCCAGTTCGAGGCCATGCAGAAGCGGCTCGCTCAACAAAACGGGGCTACAAACGGGGCTGCTCAAAACGGGGCTTACTCCTTAACGCCTCCTTTGGGACCTCAACCAAGCCCGACACCAAGCCCGACCGACGGTGGGGAATATCCCTACCCACCGTTTTCTCCACCATCTCTGAGACACACCCTTTTCTCCGCGCAGATTCCAATCCCTTTTGGCCGCGGCTCCATTCATTTTCGATCGGCCTGGAGCATTCACCCGACCTCCTCGCCGCACGGAAAGCAGCCCGTTATTTGGGCACGGTACACCATGAATACGTATTCACCGTTCAGGAAGGCCTGGACGCCGTTCCAGATGTAATATATCATCTAGAAACCTATGACGTGACGACCGTGAGAGCGAGCACTCCGATGTACCTCCTCAGTCGCAAGATCAAGTCCATGGGCGTCAAGATGGTCTTGAGCGGCGAGGGAAGCGACGAGATATTTGGGGGTGAACTGTTCTATCATCTCCGTCTCCCTGAAGCTAAACCCGTGCTTATTGGCAGGATACCTCTATTTCCACGCCGCACCCGATGCTCGTTCATTCCACCAGGAATGCATTCGCAGAGTGAAGAATCTGCATACGGCAGATTGCCTCCGGGCCAATAAGTGTGTATCGCCACGACTCGATCTCACCCTCGTTCCTTTCTGACCCTACGAAACGAAACGAAAAGATCTACGATGGCCTGGGGTCTCGAAGCGCGCGTTCCCTTCCTGGACAAGGCATTCTTGGAGGTCGCGATGAACGTCAGGGCCGAGGACAAGATGTTCAACAAAGGCGCCTCTCAAGAGCTCGACGAGGACGGTCGCCCGAGGATGGAGAAGTACGTGCTTCGTAAAGCCTTCGACGTGGCGCCCGACGGCAAGGTCTGTCGTTGGAAATGCGCTTGTGGTCTGGCCCGTGCTCACCATTCCTCCCGTTCTCTAGCCTTACCTTCCTCGCTCGATTTTGTGGAGGCAGAAGGAGCAGTTCTCAGACGGCGTTGGCTACTCCTGGATAGATGGGTGCGACCGCCGGTCATACCCTTATTGTGCACCCTCGTGGCTCACCAAAGAGGTCGTCCTAGGTTGAAAGATCACGCCGAACGCACCGTCTCGGACGACATGTTTGAGAATCGGTCTGGGCGCTGGCCAGTGGACACGCCAGACACCAAGGAGGCTTATTACATCCGTGATCTGTTTGACAGTGAGACTGCTCAAGCTGCCCTTCTGCGCGCGTGTTGACCCCATTCTCTCTCACTCACAGGTTTGTTCGTCTCGGAAGCCGCAGCGAAGACAGCCGTTCGGTGCGCCTAGCCGTTTTTTTAGTCATTTCGCTTTTCCTAATTGTGCAATCCAGTTGGATTCCACGCGGAGACTGGGGCTGTGCAGCAGATCCGAGTGGCAGAAGTGTCAGCATCCACAATGCGGCGTACGAGTGAATTGGAAAGGAAAGATGCGATATGTAGTATAGTTCAACTAGGGCCCGTAGAATTTTCCGTACCTTAAACTTTGCCCCTGAGGGGTCAGCCTCCTCTAGTGGTTGACCCCCAAATTCCATACGCCCCAAGCCGAATCCGCTAGACGACCTCCAAAGTGGTATTGGATATGACAGAGTCGACTGTTAGATTCAAAAGCAGCATAATGTTGATACAAGTTCTAGCCGTGTATAGGTTAAGGAGGGAACGGGTCAATTAGTTTAGTTTCCGAGAGAGGGACTGTATGTGCAGAAATCGTCCATCTGAATGAGTGTAAGTATTGATGCATGGGAGGAAACAAGGCTAACTTGGGATCGGATATCTGGAAACATGCACATCGGCAGTGGTATCGCGAAAGGAAGGGTACTCGAGGCATAATGAAAGCGAGAAAAAGCGAGCGACACACAGTGGACATCGAGGGAGGGGGGATGGAGAGACCCGGAGTATGGTTCCGAATAATGTAATGAGTCGATGTATTAGATGAGGGGGTCGTTAAAGAGGATTAAAAGATCAGATTGTAACCAGGCCTTAGTCGTTGCTCAATGAGTGCTCATTCGCCATCATCTGTCGTTGGAGACCAACTCCGGAGTCTTCTGAAGGGGCAGGTGAAGCAAGGATTTTGTTGTTGGAAGGGGCCGTAGTAGTACGGGTAGCGGCACTGTTTTGTGAGGTGTTGCGAGACCGCTTCATCGATGGGGCAGAGTTGGCGGGGGTGCGCGTACTTCCGACCCAGGCTGGTCGAGTGACGGTAACTTTGACCGAATGCCCCTCATCTGATGTGGCTGGGCGGCGATTAGGTGTGGTCACGTTCCGACGGCTGGATGGGCGGCCTGCGGCTAGCGAGGAGTCCGCAGAAATAAGGCGATTTCCGAATTTAGCGTTTGCAGAAGACTCCCTAGAGTAGCCCGATGGTATGGCAGGCCCATTGCGTCTCGAGCCAAGCCCTCCTGGACCCGGTCGGTGTTTTGTTAAGGGCTTCTGCAGAGTGACCTTATCTGCACCCCAATAGGAGAAGCTCATCTTGCTCTTGCGATCTGAGTCATCGGAGTCGACCCCTCCATCTTCCTCATCGGGCATAGGTACAATTCTTGGCTGAACAGCAGAATGAACCTGAGCCCTTGATCGAACCACGCTAAGCGGGTCAACTGATCAGATTCTTCCTAGAATATTGGAAACAACTTACTCTTCCATTGACACAACTCCTTCACGGGGTTGAACGACGTTGCCAATAGACCAATTCTCGATCTAATGATCATTCTGTCAAATTATATCTTCCGCTGAAAATAAGAACTTGCCTGGACGAATTTGTACAAATTTCGTGGTCGCGCCAATGAGTTTCGGCGGCCAGTGGTAGCGTACTTGGACTTTCCTTGGACCTCGGGTAGGGAAATTGCCCTTGATGCGTGGGCACTTCCTAAAGGAAGAGAAGTCGTACCAGTGCGTTGACAACGTAGCACGACATCGTTGAAGACGACCAGCCACATGTCTTTTTTGCCACCGACGCCACCACCACTTTGAAGTACATCACTCAAACGTTTGAGGGACGTCTTCCCTTTGACAGCCTTAGTTGTCCCAGTTGGAGGAGGTGACGTAGGCTTTGAAGCGTCACTCGACTCTCTGGGCGTCAGCATTCGCTCCTCAACTAGAACACGAGATGGCTTAGGAGCAGCAAGCTGTTTTACTTTGTCCAACCCCTCGATCCGTGCGAGAATATCGCGCGTCTTGTCGCGTTCTTCTTTTTGAATCTTTTCATCTTCAATGCTACGAACGATATTCTCGACTTCAGCAACCATTTGGAGGGTGCTCTCATATTCGAACGTAGAGGGGTCGGTGTGGAAAAGGAGATTTTGAAAGAGTAGAGGGTACTTCAACAGCCGCTGGAAAGGCTTTGATAAAGAGATGGCCAGCCCGGTCTCGCCACGATCTTGAGCATCTATCTCGAGTTTGCGTAGGAAGGCGCCGACTTTGAGCCATTCGTCCGCGTCCTTGTTTTTGGGTCGCTTGGTTGTATTGCTTGTCGAAATCGCGTCGTTGGCTTGCTCGAGGGCCCGTTCCAAATGTAAGACATAGTCCGCATAACCCCGGAGGATGTGTGACTAGAAACAAGTTGAGTTTATGGCCACGCCAGGAAGAGCGAAGATCATCATACATTGGCCACGAACACATCGGCTAAGGACCTCACGAGAGGGTATTGCTCGTCGTACCGTTTCCGAAGACCTTCACTAAGCTTCAGATGTCCAGCAAGAATACTATCCTCGATGACTTCGAGGCACTGCCGCAAGTCATCCGGTAATTGGTGAGGAGCGACCCCACCTCTGACGATCAAATCCACTTTAGTTAGACTTTTCTTGGACTTTCGTAACACCACTCGTCCACTTTGGTGAGTAGAAATAGACTTGCGATCACGATCACGATCCTTTTCTGCAGCTGACGCTCCCACAAAGGACTGACGGACCCAAAGATTGTGTAGACGCCACATTGGGGTTTGGGCGCGGAGGTGGGGGAAGGGACTGGTGGGAAGCGGGAAGGGAATGGTACCGAGGGGTTTCTACCTGTGCGAGAAACGCCATAAGGTGAACGGGGATGGTTGTGTATGGAAGCAAGGTTCGTGTAGCCTTGTCCTCCTCGGTGAGACTCATGGAAACCCTTTCCCACTCTATCGTTTTCGTCTTCAAAATCTGAGTTGAGAGACTCGCTGTCCATGTTTGGGGTATCCTTAGTCTTCCCTTCGAGAGGCATGATCCACAGCAGTAGGCGTGTCAGACCGGAACCCGGTCGGGGAGAGGAAACGAGAGGCAATGGGTAGGTGCTCAAAAGACTCTACAGGGGTCTCGAGCCGCGACACATCGTCATACTCGGGTATTGTAGGCGATGCTATTGGAGAAGTGGGAGCAAATGGGTGGAAGCAGGGGAACTATAAACGCATCCTTCATCTTGAGGAGTTCAGCTACATATCTACAAGACCGTTGACGATTTTGCAGCCAAGGAAAGCATGAATTCACTCACCTTTCTTCACTTGCAACAATCTCCCATAACACCTCTTGCCGTGTGCGTTCGCGAGGTCCGAGATGGGTTACCAGATCTTCTTCTGCGCCCTCACTCCAAGAAGCGGGGGGAAGGACGCTTCCCAATGACTTCTGAGAGAAGGGAGTGCCGGAACGGAGGGAATGGTGAATAGAAGCGCCGTCTGTGTAACCCGGCTTTGTTGGATAGGGAGAAGGAGTCGGCGTAGGGCGTGTCGTTGTAGCTTTGACCGCCTGGGTGGTCGTTTTACTGGAGGCAACATCTGTGCGAGAAGCTGACGCAGCGGTAGACGTCGATCCACGAGGATCCCTCGGATGCGGCTGCGGAGAGCGTACCACGGTACTCTTATTCGTAGTAGACGCATCATCTGCGGAAGGGCTATCTATACCGAGGCTGGATGGGGTCGGGGTCGGGGCTGGGGAGATAAATGCCACTTTCTTCGGCACGTCATTGCCCCCAATAGTGGTACTTATGCTCCCGTTTCCAGTCTTACGCGAATTGCGCCCACCAGAGTCCTGATCAGCGCGAGGTGAAGCCGTGCGGGTGACAATGGCGGTGTCGATGGACTCCTCCTCCGCGACATCAGAGAGGGGACCCCTGGAGTGAGTCACGGATACAGGAATGTAATCTGTTGGTGGTGGGATGTCTCCGATAGGTGGGAGGGGACGAGAGGAAATTTCAGGAAGGGGTTTGAAAGACGCGATCGAGGTAGGTGTGTCAACTGAGCGTTGTGGCTGCTCGATTGGAGGAGGCCAATCTCTGAGGGGAGGAAGTTGAGGAAGTTTTTCCCTCTGATAGGAAGATGTTGAGGGAGGATATACGCCTGTGTCCTTTGTGTCCTTGGCTTTGTCTTTGGAAAGACCTCGGTTGAATCGGTTGAAAAGGGCCTTCATGACGGCACCAAGAAAGGCCACGATCAGAGAGCGCTGATAAAGAAAAGGCGATAAAAGTACAGAAGGGGAATAGGGGAGGGAGGGCGAGGAGAGGAAGGGAAGTGGAAAGGCCGGAGAGAGAATTGGAAAAGAAAACGTTCACGGCAGCCTCGAGGCGGTCAAACCCAACGCAGGCAGCGAATGCGTGTCTCGACAACGGCCACTCTCCCCGCTCACCACATAAAACATCTTCAATCTCTCAATTACCACTTCTTTGGTCTTCCTTTCCTTCTCCTCCAACGCCAAGATGGCACATCAACCGGCACAGCCCTCTGGCTCGCCGCCCAATGTCTTTCTGCCTACCTCGCAACCATTCACAAGTCGATCTCTCCTCGTCACACTCGCCCTCGCGTCCTGGAGCTCGGCAGCGGCATCGGCCTCACCGCGTTCGTATTCATTTATTCGGTTTGTTTCCCGCTTTCACGTTCTCAGAAAACATACAGCCTTGCCATGAACTCTTTTCATTGGGATGTCCTTGCTACAGACACAGCCCATACGATCTGTTCCGTGCTAGCGCCGAATATCGCATCGAATCACCCCACGTCCTCTCGCAACGATGCCATCATCCAAGTCAGAGAACTTGATTGGCTTGTCCCGCCGGAATCCTGGGACTGGGGTAACCCGGTTGCCGTGGCGTCCTCCAAGCCATGCCTATCGGCCAATCTGACGCGTGTTTGTAATCCCGTTCTGCAACCTCCCTTCGACCTTATAGTATCTTCGGATACCATATATGCTGTTGAACTTGTTCAACCTCTGCTCCGTGCCATTCATACTGCTGTGATCGCTTCCGGTTCGCCACCAGTGTACCTCGGTATTGAACGTCGTGATTCTGCCGTCATTGACCGTGCCCTCTCCGAGGCAGAGGACGTTTGGGGCTTTACAGTGACCCGCGTGGGCCACAGGAGTGTATCCAAGGCGATGAAGAAAGGGGGTCTGAAATGGAAGAAAGAAGATTGGGATGGCGTAGAGATATGGAGATTAAAGCTCAAGAACGTCTAGTATGTCGCGCGCTATTTAATCATAGCCTCACGAGATGCGCACAGTCCGCGCATTATGCCTGAAAACTGAACGGCGGAGGCCATCGATTAAAAGGTCGTGACTGGGCTGAAAAAGAAGGCTAGTAGCCTGGCATGGCGGGGGGCCCTGGTAATTTCTTGATCACAGTTATACTAGCTTGATACCGACCCACCAACTGTGCAGCTTACTTAAGGTACCTAGCACTTGGTCAGTCACACATAGTCACCAGACACATAATGAAAACTTTGAAGTGCTGTTTGAACCTTACATTGTTAATGAGATGGGTAAAAACACTGCAATTGGAGGTTTTTGGGGGGGGGGGCAAGGAAAAAAGACAATTTAATACTGTGTGCATACAGGAATTAACTAAACACTCTCAATCTGATTCTGCCTGCCTTGAAGGAAGAGCCCAGCAAATCAAGGCTGATCACAAAGGCCCGCATGTGCTTTGAGGTGGGACTTGAGCTGGCAAACTAGCTCATTGATGGTGCCCGACATCTTGAGTCCAAGCGCACCAGAGAGCACGATAAGGTTGTCTTTGCATTTATATGAGGAAAGTGGTTCTGTAAAACATGAGTGCATCATTGTAAATTGACATTGAGACTCACTGGTGAAAAACCTTAGACTGTATGTTCTCTGAGATTTGTGCATTGCAAGCTGCTTCATTGGTTGACTTTTGAGCTGCCTTCTCAGCAGCCTCTCTTGTGAGCTGGGCCTTCTCTTCCTGTTCAGTGAGCCACTGCACCTCAACTTCAGGATGGGCAACAAAATGCGCGCTTGTCTTCACAGAATGGCGCATCTTGTGCTTCTGATTTTCCAACTCTGTCCTGGCATCAGATGCTGCATGCTTCATGATGGTGCAGTGTGCGTTACTGGAGCTGGTCTCTGCCCTGGCTTGAAGGATCTTCCTTCCCATCAGCTCCACCATCAACTGGAGTTGAGAGAGCTCTGAACTCATCTCCTGGAATGTAGTGGGGATTGGTGCATGGTGAGTACCAAATGCAATTGAGAGAGACATTGCAGGGGAAGAACTCACCCTTTGAGAGTGAGTAAAGGGGGGGATGAGCCGGAGAGGGTCTCGGCTGGTGGACACGTCACATGGATGCTCTGACACATTTTGCGTAATGGCTGAAGTGCATTCATTGTCCATTGTAGGCAAGGAAGAGGACAGAGCCAAATTAAGCAAGACATGCAGACGTGAAGTGAGAGGAGCTGGTGAAGGGATGGGGGGGGGTTGCAGAAGACATGACCAAAGGAGAACATGAATGTGGTGGTGGCAAGTCATTCATGTGGTCTGGCAGTGGTGCAAAGTCCAAGTCATTGGACTCTGTGTCCCAGTCAAATGTGACTGGGTCTTCATCTGTTACATCAAGACTGTCTTGCACATGCTTGTTGTCTTGCATGCCCTCATTGGTGTCTGAGCCATCCCAGTCAGAGGACTCAGAGGGAAGGGGGGAGGATGAGGGAACATCAACAGAAAATGAGATTGGGACATGCTGAGTGGTGGAGTAAGCTTTGGAAGGTGCAAAATCAGCCTCAATGAAGATGGAGGGGTTGAAGGGGTGGATGCCAGTGGAGGAGAACACAGACACAAGGAGCTTGTGGGTCATTGTCTGAGTGTGCACCTTCATGTACTTGACAATGATGTTGTAACACATGATGGGAATGTTTTCACAGATGTGGCAGTCACAATGAATGGACCAGTTCTGCTGTGTGTGGCAAAAAACTTTGATGTCAAGCGGTTGGAGCTTGTGAGTGCACTTGGAGGGGAAGGCAACAATGATGATGTTGTGTTGGTATGCAAGTGCCTGGAATCTGTCAGTCTCATGAGAGTTGTGACCATCAACAAAAAGGACGACAGGGTCGTCAGTGACCTTGTGGTCCAGACCAAAGGGAATGAAGGCATGGCGGAACCATGACAAACCAATTTTGTTGTCCATCCACCCATTTTGGGATGTGGCAATCCCCCTGATTGGGGCATCCAGATTGGATCCGTGGTGGACCAGGAGAGGCCTGTTTGAAAGGACAGACACTAGGGGAACAGACAACCCAGAGGGCAAAATACACTCAATGATGGTGACAAGTTTGAGGGAATCTGAATGCATGTGATAAAATTTGCTTTTCTTGAGGGTGCATAGGTGAAAGTATTTTTCGTACCGTTTGTGGCCTCCACCAAGTTGTAAACCCTTCTTGTCCATGTTCCAGATGTGCTCTGGTGGGAGGTTTGGGTGCTTGTCATAGACCTGCTTGACTAGCTCAAAATATTGAGTGACATTTGAGACATTGAAGTTCTGAGCATGCTTGGGATCCAGATTACTTGGCTTTGATGACCAAAGCTCCGGGTGCCGCTTCTGGAAATGGCGGTGCCAGTTCTTGTTGAACCGGAACCCAAACAGATCAAAGAAGGTGAAGACCTTCATACAAGGTTCAAGATCCACTTAGAGATGTTACATGTTAGACAGAACTTTAGCATATGTGCTTATGGCAGTAGGGTTACGCATACTACGCTATCTATCACAAGATGCAGCCTTATGCTGTGTCTAGAACATTTCCACATCACGCATCACTGTGTGCATGATATAGTGGACACCTGTAGTCACCTCTTTTGGACTTAGGAACAGCCCTGGGTCATAGAGGTATGAATACCATACATGTAGACGAGTATACACATCGCTCTACACCCCAATATCACTTGAGCATTAGCACAACCTCTAAGGTGGGTTGCTTGGCCTGTTAGCTGTGCTCTATGCTGTGCAACAGTTCTTGCCTGGGATGATGCCAGACATGTCGTACCTGAGAGATTTGACATTGTTCTGGTCTATTGGTTTAGCAATCAAGGCCTGGTGGCCTACCCAGGAAACTAGCACACCCTCCTGTTCCTTTGAGAGCAGTTGCTGAGTCACATTTGCATCCTTCTTGCAACAACACCCATTGATGTGATCACTGAGTGTCTGAAGAGGAACCTAAGGGAATTTATAAGTGTTAGAGAACCAAATGACTGCTCCTCACATTGTGGGCAATCACAGCTGTTCATCTACTTTTGAAGCAGCCCTCCTGCCGCTCGGTGATTGCTCCTTGAATTTGGTCCTCATATGCATCATCTGTCTGGCATGATCGCTTTGTGCAGATGGGCGGCATCAATTAAATGGTTTATTACACTGCAATGTGGGAGTGGGAGAGTGTTACAGCGATGGGGCTAATGAGAGGATGAGGATGGCTTAGAGACATGTGATTAGCCGAGGATGCCGATTTGAAGCACCGACTTGAACTCTACCATTCTGCATGACATCTCTCCAAAAACACGAGGAAGGGGAAAACATCAAATGGGTATATTCTGACAAAAATAAAACATGGGTGGATTCACATTAATCACTACTTTCATCCCCCATTTGAAAGAAATCAAGATTATCATTTTCAGTGTGTCTACAAATTCTGACCAAGTGCTAGGTACCTTAAGTCAGCTGCACAGTTGGTGGGTTGGTGACAGTACAGGTTTACACCACAACTTTGAGGCTGTCTAGGCTCAATGCCCTTGGATGCACGCTTCCAGCCATTACTGGTAATTAGTCTGGGACGTGTGGTGGCGTTTTGGGTTTGGTTTGAGATGGACTTTGGTTTGAGATGGACATCAGCAAAATCACAAGAAAATTTTTGACTTTTTTGACTTTTTAGCTTTATTGGGAGTATTTCTAAAGTTGAAAGTTCATAAAGTAGTAAAGCACCATTCAAGCCTCCATAAAGCCAGAAATGGTAGTAAAGTTTGTAAAGTCTGTTAAAGTCCCTGATATGTCCCAAACCAACATTGGACAGAGAGGGCTCTTAACTTTAGCAATAACATTTTTTCATGCATTAGAGTGGAAATTGGCTGATAGCCCTAAGGCTGGCTGATGTGACTTTCCAACTTTTGAGAACTTTGCAGAACTTATGCAGCTTTCTCAACTTTCTTGGCTATATAGTTGATATTTGGGTCACAACTTTCTAGAATTAGGGTCAGTCCAAGCAACCATTGACTTTTCAACTTTTTTGACTCTATAAAGACTTTATAAAGCTAAAAAATATTTATGTGTTTTTCCTGATGGACTTTCAGCGCTTCAGCGCCCATCACAACACAAACATGGCCATACCCGCCCGCGATCACCCGCAACCAGGAACCGTTACCGTTTTTGTGGGAATTATTTAATGGCCTCCCAAATTTCCGACAAATGAGAAATATCGTACGTACAGATCGTCGCACCAGGTTACGTAATCATCACGCAGCAGTCATCGAGTTGTCCGCCAGTCGTCGGTTGGCTACGAAGGTTTCTTCAAAGATAACCTCCAGGTAAAACCGCCAATGGCGCCCGGATCTGAACCATTGTCCATCGAAACTTTGCTGGAGAAGCAGAAAGAGGAACGGGAAGCTGCGGCGAGGGTAGGTCAAGCTTCATCTTGTCCTAAAGTCGTCTAATTCCCCTTCCTTTCAGCCCAAGTTCCTCTCGAAGGAGGAACGTGCAAAGATTGCCATTGCCAAACGAGCCCAAGAAATACGGGAAGAGAGGAAACGGGAAGAGGAGAACCGGAAGGACAGGGAACAACTCGAGCACGAGGCCGAGGTCGTTCGAAGGCAAGAGAGGGAGAGCAAGTATGTGACAAGCGGCAGCTCACGACGTCGGTTCTTTCCCCCTGCTCTCTCGTTTGCTTCGTCGACTCACAGATCGTACGTACCACAGACGATGACCACCACGATCGCAGCCGCGACGGGCGCGAACGCGGCCGGGGGGGTGGCCGTAGAGATTACCGGGACAGGCGTGTAAACGATGACAGACGTTCAGGGTACAACAACGTCCCGACCGAACCCCGCGCAGAGCGTGCCAAAGCCGCCGCCAACCCTTCCGCGCCGTCATCGTCGAGCGCTCCGCATCCGCATTCCGTTTCGACGTCCGACGCCTCGACCCCCGGAACGGACGCCGCCTTCGCCCCCGCGATGACGGAAGAGGATCTCGCGGCGTTGCGTTCGCGCTATCTCGGCGTCGACAAGAAGAAGCGCAGGATTCGGAAGATGAACGAGCGCAAGTTCGTCTTTGACTGGGACGAGCAAGAGGACACGTTCTCCGTGGACCCCTCCGCCAACATCGGAGTTCAGCGGCAGGGTGCGCAAGTCATGTTCGGACGCGGGCACATCGCGGGCATGGACGACGGTGGGGGTGGCAGGACGGGCACCAAGTCCGATACCCAACTGGCCGACGCCATGGAGCGGAGAAAGGCCGCAAAACATGGTTACGACGATCGCCATTGGACGGAAAAGGCGTTGGACGAGATGAAGGAGCGTGATTGGCGCATCTTTCGCGAGGACTTCAGCATTGCCGCACGGGGTCTGCTTGTTTTTTTATATATTGTCATCGCCGACTGACCCTCCGCGCAGGTGGCAATATACCTCACCCATTACGCACGTGGGAGGAGTCGGCCATCCCCAAACAGATCCTCGTCGTTATTGATCAGATAGGATACAAGGAACCGTCCCCTATTCAGCGTCAAGCAATTCCGATCGGGTTACAGAATCGAGACATCATCGGTATCGCAGAAACAGGTGTGGTTTCATCTACATGTGCGTTGAGTGTGGTGCTGAGTTGACTCACAAGGTTCCGGAAAAACTGCAGCATTCGTCATCCCGATGCTTACGTTTATCTCGAATATGCCCCCATTCACGGAGGAAAACAGGCACCTGGGACCCGTAGGGTTGATCTTGGCTCCTACCCGTGAGCTGGCGCAGCAGATTGAGTCCGAGGCTCGAAGGTTTGCTACACCACTTGGCTTCCGTTGCGTATCTATCGTTGGAGGGGTATGTTCGTCACTCTCACCTGTGTTAAACGGAACTAATCGACTGCAGAGAGCTGTCGAAGAGCAACAATTCAATCTTCGCGAGGGAGCGGAAATTATTATTGCTACACCCGGACGTCTAAAGGACGTCCTAGAGCGACATGTCCTTGTGCTATCTCAATGCCGCTACGTCGTCATGGACGAGGCCGATCGTATGGTACATCTGGGGTTCGAGGCTGATCTCACCTTCATCCTGGACCAGCTCCCCTCTGAGACCATGGAAGGTGAGGACCCAAGTGAACAGATGGATGTCGACGGCGAGACCATGGTGAAGAAGGGTCGCACACGAGTGACGACGCTGTTTTCCGCGACGATGCCGCCCCCCGTCGAAAGGCTCGCAAGGAAATATTTGAAGCGCCCGGCGGTCATCACTATCGGTGAAGCAGGCAGGGCGGTTGATACTGTTGAACAGCGGGTCGAGTTCGTCATTGGCGAAGAAAAGAAAAAGTACGTGGATCAGCCCTCCAGTTTCGGGAATAATGCTGATAAAGGGCTTCCTTCCCTGTTCAGACAACGCCTTCTCGAAATCCTAAACAGTGGGCAATACCAGGCTCCCATCATCGTTTTTGTCAACCAGAAAAAGACTGCGGATATGGTGGCGAAGGACCTTTCCCGCGCTGGTGTGCGTTTGTAATTTCCTAAAAAAATGTTCCCATGACATGTGCTAACATAAGAGGCTTTCATAGTGGAGTGCGGCGACTCTGCACTCGGGCAAAAATCAAGAGCAGCGAGAAGCTTCTCTGCAGTCGCTCCGTTCCGGTGCCTCCGACGTTTTAGTTGCGACGGACCTCGCGGGGCGTGGTATCGACGTACAAGATGTATCACTTGTCATCAACTTCCAGATGGCAAGCACAATCGAGGCTTACGTACATCGGATAGGTTTGTCATCCCCTCGACTTTCCGTGTGCGCACTGAGGACCGAGTTTTGCGTTTCAGGTCGCACCGGGCGAGCTGGTAAACAAGGGACAGCAATCACGTTCTTGACTAACGACGATGACGAGGTGATGTGCGTTGTTATTTTTGTTCCTCCTCTCTCTGTTCCGTAGATGTGGGGGCTGACGTATCTCGTGTTCGCGTGATAAGGTATGACCTGAAGCAAGGTGAGCTAACAATATATCCCAGCGAAATTCAAAGGCGCTGATGGATGGGGATCCCCAGAAATATCGAAGAGCCCCGTGTCAAAGGTTCCTGTAGAACTGGCGAGACACGAGGCCGCTCAACACAAAGTGTCTCGTGAAATGAAACGTAAACGGGACGCAGAGGATCAAGGATAAACAGACCGAGTGGCGCTCGGGCAGCAGTAATCGGTGACCAATGTTACCGGAGGTCGCGCCGCTCACGAGTAGCGTGTTCTATTCAGTGTACGGCATTATTTTCCCTTTGGGACCTCTTATGGGTCGTTAGTGCTGCTATGCTCACGCGTTGGCTCTCAGCGTGGTATTAGTGTAGCGGTGTCGTCGTGCTTCGATCATATGATCCGCGATGTGAGCACAACGCGCCATCGAGCCCACATTGACGAGAAGCGCGCGTATGCGCAGTCGACCTATCGGTCAATCTCTACGCGGTTAAAACATATGATCCCTACCCAAAATGGCGGGGGCTGAGTGACTGCAGGAGAGGCCTGATCTCAGGAAAGAAGGATGTGCATCATGCGGGGGGCATTTCGCTCGAACTGGCTTCCGGTCGGCCCCCTGGGGTTTCGATAAACGGTGAACGACATCCGGACACCGGTTCAGATATTATAAAGTAAACTACCGCGAGATCATGCCTCGATGTGCAATCAATACTAATCAAGACGGCGAAACGTTCGTCGATGTGATGCTGGTTTTGAGCGTTTGGTCCTAGGTCCTGGGCCGAGTAGGGAGGGACCTCAGGGACCTTTTATGTTGTAAATTATTGGAAAGGGAAAAAAGAAAAGGAAAAAAGAAAGTCAGTGGGGAGGGCGCGGAACGCGGAAGTAACGATCAAGTAAGGAAAAGTATAAAAATGAAGGCCGTCGGAGGAGGCCGTCGGTCGTCGGAGGGACACTACGAATGATCGCTTGTCATGCATGCATGCATGATATAATATTACTTCCGAAAGAGTGTGTTGCCGAGTACCGTACCGCAGAGAGGAACCTCGATGTTCAATACCGGGATTCAGCGCGGGGAATTTATCGCCGGGTGACCAACGGGTATCACCAGTAGGCTGAGATCGGAGGAATGGCGGAGGGAATTCGGATTGCGGTTCACCATGACTCGTCGTCCCAGGCAGCCTGCGAGGACCAGGACCCACCCGACGGCCTGATCGACCAACTGAAGATTAGCCGCTTTCCCCAACCGATCAGTTGACTGGGTTTTCTTTTTATCCAATCATCACGTCGCGTGCGCGCTCTCCTTACTCTCCCCCATGAGAGGGCGTGCCTTGTTTGGCTTTGGTCCCTACAGGTGGAGGTGCGGTAACCAAAAGAAGAAATGGCCAAGTCGGGCGCCATGTTCGGCCTCTGCTTTGGTGAGCAAGTACCTACTCGGTGGAGTGGGGGGACTTTAGGAGTTCCGTTTCATTTCCGTTCCGCCCCGTTCTGTCACTGTCATGTATAAGCAGTTTCACCGGTACACAGCTACAGGAGGGAGCAAGGGAAGGAAGGGACTAGCCGCTCGCGACTTGTGTTCTTGGCGCCTAGCTCGCTCAGGTCGGGAGGAGGAGCGTCTGTGGGGTCATCTGTTCTTACTCCAGACCCCACCCCAGTGTATGAATTTGACGAACGAGTTTCTATTGCCATTTGCTGATATGTGTGAGCTGGATCTCACCCATCAGTCGCAGAGAAAGTTGAGCTCCGCGGGAATCGATCGCGTTATGATACTCTCTTGGCGGACATACCCATGTGTACGTCGTAGCGTTTACTCCTTGGCATGCGATTGATCGTAAAACTCCAGACAGTGTCGTGCTTTTCTTGTGATGGCAGTCAGCATACCATGCATCACTGATCAAAAATTTTGACAGTACATGCTCATGGACAGGTGTATGTGTGAAGGAATTGAAATTATATGTTACGGCGACAGGACCCCAAAGGACGGCAGCTGCACAACTCTACGTACGAAATCACGCACGACAGTGCGACAGTGACAGGGCATGGGGCGCGTGGGTGGTTTATGAAGTCAACACGCGCGCATGTGGAGAGCAGGGAGGCATCGTGTGCAGCAGACAAGCGCAGCTTTAGGCTAAATTTCAGCCGCCCCAGAATCGTCCTTGTCAAGTGTCATTCGCTTCAACTTGAGGCACTTTGTACTCGTTCGGGGTTGGCCACTTGGCCAAGGTTCGGGGCTGGCCGGGTTGACGTGACCCTGTGGGAGTGGCGAGAGCTAATGTAATTATAATATGCCAACGAGCGTATTATCATTGGAGGATCGAGTGTTGGGGGGGTTGCGTGCTTGTCACGAGTCGAAGTAACGATGCCCAAACTGGTCGAAATATCGAAATGATCAAGGGGTGTGAACATCAGTGGCATGCGAAAAGGAGCGTCTTAGATTGGCAAGACAGCGACGCTGCGGCAGGTTAAGGACTTGAGATATGGCTTGCCGACGTGCCGAGGGGATCGAATTTGATGCCGAGCCATATGTAAGCAGGACGTGTTTTGACATTGGATTTTAGTCGTCCGGCCGGTCCAGATATGGCCGATTGCGCTCATGAGAGAATAGGTGGAGTTATGTGGCAGATGCCTGTGCCGTGGCACGCGCAGTAGCACGGTAACGTCACCGGGGTGAGTAAGAGGGAGTGGAACATGGCGCCGGGCCCAATGGGGGACGAGGTGTGAGGTGGGTTGAGATACATGCCGGAGTTGGGTAATTTGTATTATTATAGAGCGTGTGCGCTGTATGCGGTGTTGTTGCAGCAGTGACTGAGACAACGGCTCGCTGGTCCTGGCCCTGCCCTGGAACAAATTACGGTATATCCTCCTCACTCCTCCACCGCCACCATCTCTCCCCCCTTCTCCCTTATCACCTCTACCTCCTTCCCATCCTCACCGTGCCATGTTGTCTGCTCACTCTCTCGACCCTTTCCCGCTTCCAGTTCCATTTCCCTCCTCACCTTCCCCTCATCTCTCTCCGCAGCCGCTAGACGCTTCATCGCCGGACCACTTGCCATCACCATCCGCCAGCGATCAGTCACCCTCACCCGTGGAACCACCTCCACACTCGTCTTCCACAAGCCTTCCAAAGTCGGAGCAGGTACTTTGTCCCTTCGTCCACTCGCCTTTTGCCCTCCACTCCGCCACAACCAGTTCTCCATCATTCATCCCTTTTTACAGGCTCCCTCGATACATCATTCTCGGGCACCTTCCCTATTAAAGCCTCCAGGTAGCCCTTCTCAACAGGGATCCCCTACAGCAGAGCACCCCACCATGACTTCCAAGCTCGGCTTCATCTCCCGTCGTCGATCCAGCCATTCGTCGCCTCCCAAGAACTCTGTGGCTCCGCCCCCACCCGTTTCTACACCATCTCCGGACCACTCCCCCGCACAGCAGCATCTCCCTCCTCCCGTGATCAAAGCTCCCAAACATTCCTCCGGTCCACTCAGCGACCTCCGGCGTTTCCTGAACAATCATATCCCACATCATCACGCCCAACATCACTCGGCTACCCTACGACCCACCCCTCCCGTCACAATCGGTCGAGTTGACATCACCATAGAATCCGCCTCAGAGACCCATAGCCATTCAGCAGAGTCCGCTCATGCCCACCCGGAATCTGGTATCTCTGTCGATGACCCAAACACGCCATCAACTCAGGCATCCACCCAACCTTCAACAGGACCGCCGAGCCCGCCTAGATCTACCCACGCACCTGACCCACACCCCCAACACCAGATCCCAGAAGGGAAAGCGCCCAAGGAGCACAAACTTGCCGCCTTTATGCGGAAGGACAAGCATCATCCTGCCAAAGAAGACAAGCCTATTAAGGCCCCGAAGGATCGACCAGCGAACCGATCTCCGTCCCCGCCTCACTCGTCTCGCACAAGTCACTTGCTGTCCGTGTCCCCCAACCCTGATGCTCATCATTCGCATTCTGCTTCTTCTCGCCATTCCGGTCTCAATACTCCTTCTCGTCCACATGCCATTAATTCTCTTTCCGAGGCTACCCAAGCTCACATCGCCAAAAAGTATGGCAAGTGGGGTCGCGTTTTGGGCTCCGGTGCTGGCGGCACAGTGCGCCTCATCAAAGCCAGTCACAAAAACGGTGGCCATATATTTGCCGTCAAGGAATTTAGACCCAAGCGCACCGGTGAGTCGGAGAAGGAGTACCAGAAGAAAGTCACCGCAGAATTTTGCGTTGGCTCTACACTCAAGCATCCCAATATCATCGAAACGGTCGACATCGTTTGCGATCATGGCCACTATTATGAGGTTGGTTTGATCATCGACCTCGCACGTCCGAGTTTTGACCCGATTTACATCTCAGGTCATGGAATATGCTCCGTATGACCTCTTCAGTGTCGTCATGTCCGGCAAGATGCATCGCCCGAAATCTATTGTGTGTTTAGGCAAATCTGCGATGGTGTCGAGTATTTGCACGAGATGGGATTAGCTCATCGTGACCTCAAGCTCGATAATTGTGTCATGACTACCAATAATGTCGTCAAGCTCATCGACTTCGGTACCGCCACTGTCTTCCATTACCCGGGAAAGGCTCAGCAGAAGGCGACCGGTATTGTGGGTTCCGATCCCTACCTAGCCCCAGAGGTCATTACCCAGGAAAACTATGATCCGCGTAAGACTGACGTTTGGAGTGTCGCCATCATCTTCATGTGCATGGTCCTCCGACGTTTTCCGTGGAAGATCCCGGATGCCAAGGCTGACCCGAGTTTCCGCGCCTTTGTCAATTCCCACCCGGACTTGTCTCGGAAACCCTTGCCACGAGAGTCTCTGCCTCCCCAGAAACATCGGAGTAACACAACTCCTCACGAGGGTAAGTCCACACGTGAAATACGACTGCCCACCCCGCGCAAGTCCGCGACTGTCCCCCCCGATTCCGGCAACCGTACATATCTGGACGATTTCAGTGACACATCTCCGGGCAGTCAGTCGAGCAGCAGTGCGTCCGCCGCCTCTGCCGAGACTGCCGTGAGTGCATTGAAACAAGTTCTCTCGGAGGAAGTATTGACAGCGAATTCACGCTCTGTTGTCATACATCCCACGAATCTGGTTCTTCCGAGGACGCTAATCATGCTGTCACGCTGACGCAGTTCCTTCAGGCTGGTTCTCCGGCCCCTCGCTCCTTCTCCGCAACAACCCTTCCCGTCCTTCCACATGGCTTCGTACCCCCTACAGAGAATACAGCGCAACTTGATCCATCCGTCCAAATGTTCGCGCGACCGGCGACCTCGACTGAGTCTCTTCCATCTTCGCCAACGCTCAGTCCTACTTTCCAGGGTTTCCATACTCCCATTCGTGCTAGCCGGCTGTTAGGGATACCCACTGCTGACGGGGTTCTAGACGATGTATCAACGCCCACACCTGCGAGCAGGCTTCTCGATATGGTCACGACCAGAACTCGGGCGACTACGATCCACGGGCCAACATCCCCAGTTACTCTGGAACTGCCACGGATTGAACCTGATCCTTGCGTAGAGGGTCTCAAATGTGAAGATGACGTGAGCGAGCCAGATATCTCCGAGAAGGTGTCTACTCCCACCCCTGCAATAGTCGCGCCTACATTTCGTTCCCGTGCGGACAGCACGGCATCGGTGGCGACTAAAAAGAGCGGCATTGGCAACACGGATTCTATCTTTCTCCTGCTTCCGCGCGAGACGCGGCAGGCCATCCGACGCATGTTGTTCGTCGAGCCCGACGCGCGCTGCACTCTCACAGATCTCCTCAAGGGCCGTGGCAAAACCTCCGGTTTGCTTTGCGGATGCCACGGTCACGGCGGCGATTCGTCTTCTCACGGCATTGACACGCCACCTGGCGTATGTCAGGACCACGACCTGAGCGCCGAGGAGGAGGACGACGGCGACGCATGGCTGAAGAACATCAAGGCGTGCTCGACGCCCGGGATAAAACCCGACCACGCGCACATCAAGGTGAACGTGGAAGAGAAGGCACACAAACGAAGATTCTTCTAGCCTCTCTCCCCTCGGAGGTCGGGACTGATCGTCCACAAGCCGTACAACTCATCCAATTTATACAGTCATATATTCATTCACGTCGCATCCATGCATTCATTCATTCAATCCAAGTTTTACTTTTCATTTATCAATTTTTTTTGTCTCCATTCACTCCCTCACTTTGTCCCGTGCTCACCCACTCCCCAACATTGGTCATTCGTTACATCATCATATGCCACTCACAGTATCATCCCTCGTCGTCGTAACCGTGCCCGATCCGGGCAACTTAGCATGGATGGAAAGACTGCTTCCCTACGCCTCCACCCCCCATAAACCTGCATGTGTGCCTTCGCGTTCATCCTCTTTGACTTTACAAAAGGTCTTGGCTTTCATTTACGGATTACTACTAGACTCAAACCGTTGTATAATCATGTTGAAAAATGCCTAAAGAGACCCACGGACTCAATAAATCCTGGGCGTCTATCATCGTGGGATAATGGAGGGGCCGGTCATACCGGGAGTGCCGCGCTGCGTTGACGGTCGCGTCCCTTGCAGTGGTACAATAATGTACGTTTCTTTTTCTTATTTATAAGGACATCGTCTTCCCAGTAAATCGTTGCGTTTCCCTCGGACTTTCTGAGGTCAGTATGATTTGCGTCTCACTTTCTAGTTGACAAGACTTGTAGCATCCTCTTGGCTCTTTTTCCTACGGAGTTGTCCCTGACCGGGACAAGACGAAGGTATGAAGATCGAGCAGCGGTTTTGTTGCCAGCTCCCCCGGAAGCCGTAACATGCAGCACGATTTAATGCGCCTTGTCTGTACGCGTGGGGTTCCGATACGTTCGCTCTACATGGGAAGGATAAACATGGAGGATGGCCTTACTGCAGTTCAAATGAGGGTTCAGGATGAGCTGTCTGTCCGATTGACAGATTTTTCGTCCTTGTTCTGTTTTGTTCTGTTCTTGCGATCGAAAAGCGTCTTTTGAAGAGCGCCCCCTCGCCTGCTAGGGTTTGCAGGATTTCTACCCACGAGTTGTCCCTGAGGTCAGAGCGGACATATGTATGCCCGACGGTCGAATGCCGCTATTGCCCAGCACAAACGGTGATCTTTCATATCGTGCAATGCCTGATCTTCGGACAGTTTCAACCCTTTGACACTACACAACCGTGACACCATAACAACAACGACCTCTGATTCTTCCTCGTAATTGAAACAGTACGTTCCAGATACGGCGCACCACAACGGCCTCAAAACGCTCTGATCCGTTTTATTACTCGGGGGCGTCCGCGATGCGATATGTTATTTTCTGACCGCTGACCTGTGCAGGGTTACGGGTCGACGGTTAATCCAGCTCTGGCGAATCGACGGACGGGGGAACGCGCGTTCGAACTACTTTTCCTTCCGCAATATACTGCAGGCCGTCCTTCACGCCAGCGAGACCATTGGGTTGTATGAGGAGCGCGTTGGGCTTGACATTCGTCGTAGCCAAGATCTTCGTGAGTAGGTCGGCGTACCACTTGCCCTTTGATTCCTAGATGGCGGGGGTATAAGCAGATACAAAAGCGGACGGCGGCATTCGGTCGTACGAGTTTAAGCAAGTTCCACGCCAGGCTGAAGGAGGCCGTGACATCTGGGCGTGTATTCTCGTAGGGGATATTCGGGATGGCTAACCTTCCTCCCTTGTCTCCGATCACGGCAGGGACTCGCTGCATCATCTTTCCCTCTGAGACGGCGTCGATGGCAGATTTGAGCGCGTTGCCCGTCGCCACGCGAATTTTCTCCACGACGTTCTCATCGCGATAGTCGAACACCTCGTCCGCGCCGAGGCCCCTGACGAGGTCGAAATTCTTCGGTGAGGCCGAGACCAGGACGTCCGTTCGACTTGGCGAACTGAACGGCGTATTGGCCGACGGACGAGGCGCCGCCCCAGTTGAGAATGTCGCGCCGAGGACCGGACTCGGACTCGGGCTCGTTTGGCGATGGCAGCCCGAGAGACTGGTGCGGCATCTGCAGGCCGGTCAACGCGGCGATGCCGAGCTGCGCCGCCTCTTCGAACGACCAACCGTCGGCCGCGTTCTGCCTCCCGCCACGAGGTATTCTGAAAAGGTGCCGTTGGGTCGAAAGACTGCAGTTCTGCGTCAGCGCGAGCCTCTCTCTCTCTCTCGACGCGCGCGAAAGGAAAGAAGACAAAAAACTGACGGCTTTGGATGAGGCCTGCGACGCGCTCGCCGACGGTCCGGACGCCCTCGAGAACATCGCCCAAAATTCCGCCGTGGTCCATTTCGATGGATTTCATTGTGGGTGGGGGGAGGGTTGCGCGATGCGGATGGTCGGATCTGCGTTTTCCACGGGAGCGGATGGGAGGGGGGGGGCGCAAAAGCTTACGATCCCACGGGATTCTGCACCGCCGCAACGACTTTGACGAGAATCTGGCCAGGGCCGGGCTTCGGCACGTCCGCGAGGGCAAAGGCGACACCGCTTTCGGTATAGATGGCGGCTCTTTGCTTTGTGGGGACCATTGTGGGGCGAAGTGGGTCAAGCTTGATGGAGGCTTTCGCTTTGTTGAGCTTTTCTCTCCGAGATCGCTGCAGCTGACATCAGATATCACCTTGACCTTGACTGCACCCTCCAAGGTGGGTTTAGACAGAAAGAGTCACAGGTGAGGTGGATTGTCGGCGTATCCGTCGCAATCGCTATACTTCCCAAATATGCGATCACGTGTAAGCCTTTTCTGGGAACGGGCTTGGTGCCACGTGGGGGGCACCCGACGATACTATCGGGCCGGCATTCGCTCAAGAGACGAGAATGAAGAACTTTGCGCTGACTTTGCGGGGACACTACTTTGCCACATGACGAACTTTCGGCTGCATTGCATGTGGGGTGTGGAAACATGTTATATTTTTTTTGGTGGGTCCTGTAGGTCACCTAGAACTCAGACAGAATGTGTAGGTGTATGAGCAATAAAGATTGAGATTTCTTTCAACATGGGGGTGAAAGTGCTGATTAATGAGAGACCACCCTCTTTTTTTTGTGTCAAAAGGCCCCCATTTGATGGTTTCCCCTTCCTTGAATTCTCAGAGAGGATGTCACACACAGCTTTTGACTTTTAGTGGTGGGTTGGATGATCAAGAATTGCCATAAAAGGCAATTGGGTTGGCAAGAGAAATTGGGGGTTCAATCATGTGTTAAATTACACATATAAGCAAGTTAACAGTAACATAACTACTTACCTTTTCCCCTTCCAAATCAAAAACAAATGTTATACTGTTTCCAATTGACCAGTGCATCATCCACCCCATCCACTCCATCTGCCACTTCTGGCCTGAGCATCCCTTGTGCAACACAACATTTAAAGTTCAGGCATGTTGAGACTCACTGTTGAACAATCCAGTTCAAGAGCAAGGGATAAGTTCAAAGATGAGTTGATAGATGTCCAAGATGGTGTGGGCAAGGAGCAAGGTCCAGAGCAGTACCAAGTACCAAAGAGGTATGGTTACTGGTAGTGTTGAGCAGTTATGCAGGGAAGAGGCCAGAATGATCACAAGGGGACAGTCCTTAAAGGAGTATCCCAGGAGTAGAGAGTGCCATAAACAAATGGAGAGTCTGAAGACTGTCTGCTACTTTATTGAGCACTTATATACTACAAGAGAACTGCTTAATAGGGAACAAGTCATAACCTTGTTATCAAGCACAATTGACAGATGAGTAAGAAGTCAGAGTATGCTTACTGAGCATGCTCAGTCATGCTCAGTAAGCTGCTGAGTAAGAAGGCTTCTATTGATGAGTAAGAGCCTTTAGTGTCCACATGTTCACTGCTTTAGTACATGTGCAAAGCACCTGATTCATTTACTGTTAGTTAGTTTAGGGCCAGTCATTTGAGGACTTGTAGCTTGGTTCAGGGAATAGAGTTGCCTATAAGGTCCCTTATATAGTTCTATCAGGGTCCTTAAAGTTGACCCTAATACTTCTATTAAGGTCCTTAGTATTGCTTTATAGTTTGTTCTATGGTTATTAGTGTTAGTCTAATAATGCGTTGTAGGGCCTTTAGTGTCATGTTAGTGCCTTTTGTAAAGCACTTAGAGTTGTCCTAAAGGGTCCTTAGGGAGGATATAATACTGTCCTCTATTGTTATAAGGGTTGCTACTAAGTGGGGCTTGCTGTATGTCAATTGTGCTGAGAATCACTCGTGCAACAATGCGTGTGCAATATTGTGGACACCTCTACTCACCCCTTTTGTCCATGTGAACAGGGTGGCACCATAGAGGCTGGGTTTCCTCTACTAAGGAAGGGTCCTCTCTGGGAAATGGTTCATGACAGGCATGCCCCTTCAAAGATCATTGCCAATTCTGGAAAGAGTGGAGGTTTCAATTATGACCAGGAGCATGGCAGATACCCTATGGAATGGCCAACAGCAGCTGATTTTGACACATGGTGCCAGCAAGAAGAACTGGCTCATGCAATTGAATTGATTACATCTAGCACTGAGCATGGGCAGGGATGGACAAAGAAGGTTTTTGTCTGTTCCCACCAACTATCCAGGGGAGCTTTGCATTATGTAAAGAAGCACCTGGATTGCACATGGAGATCCAAGATCAAGAAGATGGGTTGCCACTGCTGAATAGTCATCAGATCTTACACAGACACACCTACCATTCTCAGACAATATGCAAGCAAGCATGACCATGAAATTGGAATTGCTAATCTCACTTACACATGAATGTCACATGTAGTGTGATAAAATTAGATCCTTGTTGTCAAGGAAGGTTGATCCATGGGAAATAGTAAGTGTGCATTGAATTTATTTTTAATTGCTAACCTAATGAATTGAAAGGTACATGATATTCAGGATTCATTGCCTGATGGCAGCTGAGACCAACTCATCTTGCTTCAGGATGTGAGCCACATGGCCAGGGAAATTGAAGATGACAATATCAGGCTGCATCCAGAGGATGCCACCTCCACCAGGCTCTGGTTGGACAGATTGAGAGATAAAAATACAATTGTATTTTACAAAGACAGGCTGCACAGTGCCCCATCTCAGTCAAATCTGCAGGAGGATGCATATGTGTTATGCATCCAGACCCCTTTCCAAATGGAGGCATTCCGCCACCTTGGGAATGGCTTCATTGGTATCAATGCAACTCATAATATTACTCAATATCTGGACTTCTTATTATTTACCATGATTGCACAGGATCACTGGGGACATGGTGTGTACATAATATTTACTCAATATTTAGCATGCTTACCTTTTCTGGATAGGTGTGCCTGTTGCCTGGATGCTGGCATCCAATGGAACAATGGACACAATATCCTTTTTTGTCTGTTGGGTCAGGGATGCCAGTCTGGCTATCTGGCTGTCTATTATTATGACAGATTGTGATGCCATGCAGATTGCCACCCTCAAGATTGCCTATCTGGGAAGTCAGATATGGCTTTGCAAGTGGCACATGTTGCACACAATGTGATCACACTTCAATACAACCAAATTTCCTGATCTGTGGGATAGGATCAAGAGATGGGTACATACAGATGATCAGGCTGACTTTCTGCAAATATGGGAGGAGATCTCCACTGATCCTCAGGTCCCACAAAGTTTTGTAAACTACCTTGGGTGTGAATGGATGCCTGTGGTGCATATGTGGTCCATGGTTTTCTGGAAAAAGTGGCATATCTTAAAGGAAAGGGACACCAATATGTTGATTGAAGTGTATGTGTTCCAACCAATCTAAAGATAAGATGACTTAATCATTTTTTAGATATCATCACATCCTCAAATCACACTGGCTCAATGGCAAGTGCAATTGGCAGATTGATTGAATCTTATTTGTGCTAGTGCATCAAATGGTGCCATATTACCAAAACAGGCATGAACATCAGAAAGTCAGGCTCAATGTTTGGGACCTGGTGGCTGACAGGCATCAGAAACTTTTCACCTGTGCTGAGAGCATATCACAAGATTTGATCTGCTTTCACATCTCTTCACAATCCCATTCTGGTGAGTTTTACTCAATCAATCTGATGAAGTCAACTTGTGATTGCACAGATTATCCATGGATTAGATTCTGCAAACACATTGCAGCAATCTACATCTACTTTCCCCACCTCTGTCCTGAAGAGAGCACCCAAAAAGCTCCCATAGAGAGTGCAAATAAATCCCCTGACCTACCATCCCTATCCACCAGGCCAAGGGAGAGCCTAGTATCTCTCTCACAGAAGATCATATTGTTATTACATGGTCTCACATCTAGGCTTGAGGATGCTAATCAATCAGTGGGGATCATCAAGGCTGCACAGGCTGCCAAATACAGTTTGGCAGCTGCAATTAATATCATTCAAGGTTACAAGGTCTTACCTGATAAGAAGGTAATTGTGCCCAATCAGCATACATGGATGGAGACAGCCAAGCATATGGGTGTCAAATGGGGCCCAAAACAATGGACCAGTCTCCCCAATGCACAGGGACTGACAGCACAAAGCATCAGCATCACTAAGGGAAAGTGCTGCCATGTTCATGATGATCTGTATGCTGAGGGCAAACAGTTGGGCAAGTGCACCAAGCCCAATGCAACATCTGCCACCATGAATGTGTGCACGCATGCCCTTGGGGAACCATCATCTCAAACCCCCCTCCCTCAGATGCCACCAGGTCCCTTCAGACTCACACTGCCACCTATTCTAGCAGCCTTGTCTTCTGCTGATCCTTACAATAGAACATCTTTATTTGTATTGTAATTTATTTTACAGATACATAATAAATAAGTGATTAAATAAGTGATTAAGAAAAGACTTTGGTGTCATTTACACATGTGATTGAAGCCCCAATTCTCTTGCTGACCCAATCACCTTTTATAGTAATTTTTGATCATCTAATTCACTGCTAAAAGTATGCAACTGTCACACACCATGCACCATGTTAGAGGTTTGAGTGAGTTGTTTGAGGTGGTGCTTCAAATTGGCAGCCTCAGCTGATCATGTTTGTTCCTTCTCATCCGTTCCCCAACTCTGCTACACAGAGTAGCAAGGTGCTGTCTTGATCCATGCCTCCCATGTAGAAACTTGGTAGTTTATTGAAAGTGGGAAATGACAGTTTTATTGAGGGAGTGCAGTGTCTGAAGGAAGGGCCTGCATGTTTGCACACATGAGAGCTGCTGAACAATGTAACAACTGTGCTCAGTGACTCACATGCATGAGCAATCACTGTAGATGTATTACCTGAATAATGGAACAACTGTGCTATTCAGGTATAAGCTTTAAAGAACATAAGGAAAGGTAATGAAAAGGGATGCATCAGTAAAGATGGATTTTAGTTTCTGTCAGTTTCTCACCTCAGGAAACCAAAAAAAACCAGCAGAAACCGGGAAACTGGGAGACTGGGAAACCCATGTCTGGTTTCCTGGAAACAACCTGAGAGTATCTTTCATGGAAACCTAAGAAACTAACAGAAACCTGTCAAAAGTATGGAAACTGGTAGAACTATAGTATAGTAGGAAAAAATTCACTGAAAATGGTCAGAAATAGGGTATATGTTGTTTCTACTTGTAATTGGAAGTCAATTCGAGCTGGTACAGATCTAAGCCTTGAGGGGACTCTCAGGTATATACTGATCAGCATGGAATGCAGATATCATCAAGGCATCAGCACAATGAAGGCATTCATCATCACCATCATTGTCTGCACATTCCAGTGCAAGGTGCCAGCATTGCTCACTCAGACAGTCAATGTGACCATAGAAAACTTGAATTGTTTTCCAGTGTGCTTCATGATGTCTACCAGGTTTCCCAGTTTCTGTGTTTTCAGTTTCTGGAAATTGGGAAACCAGCGGAAACCAATGAAAACCCAGGAATTTTTTTTGTGGTTTGCTGATGTGCACCCAAGTGACTCACACACATGAGCATTCCCTGAGGGAAGTAGGTAAACTATCTACTCATCTAAGTAGGCAGAAGGTAAGCAAATGGTATCCAAAGAATGGAACAACAGTTGAGCCAATCAATGTGTACATTAAAGGTCCAAACTGAGTGTAAATCACTAGTTCCACTTGGAGTTGCTAAACAATACTAGGTATATGTGTCAAGTGAGGGGATCCCTCACTTGGCCTTGTGCACTTGCGATCAAGCTCACTTGCACTTGGGAATCACAACATCCTGATTTGAAGTGAAAGCAGATGGACAATGCACATGAGGACTGCATTCAAACAGCAATCACTGAGTGAAAGGGGGCCTTTTCAAATGTAGACAAGCAGCTGCAATCACCCACAATGTGAGGAACTGCCATATTTTCCTTGCTGATTATATTAAACACTCTTAGATTCCTCATCAAACACTGAGTGACCACATTAATGGGTGCTGTTCCAAGAAGGATTCACATGAGGGCCAATGATTGCTCTCAGGAAAGCAGGAAGATGCACTGGTCAATTGGATCAACTACAAGGCTTTGATGGCCAAGCCCATGGACCAGATGGAGGTCAACTCCATTGTATATGATATGTCTGGTGTCATGCCAGGTATAAATTGGCACTGTCAACTCTGGAGGTGGCACATGGACCTTCAGCTCTCAAAACCAAGTTCCCTGGACCCCAAACATGGACAAAATTTCAATGTTTCAAATGTTACTCATTACTTTGAACTAGTTAAGCAGATCTATGATGACCATCCAAACCTCCCACCAGAGCACATCTGGGACATGGATGAGAAGGGGATCCAACTTGGTGGGGGCTGCAAATGCTACAGAAAGTTTTACCACCTGCACAGCCTCAAGAAAACAAACTTCTATTGTCAGGACTCACTGTTGAACAATCCAGTTCAAGAGTGAGATAGGAGCTCAGAGACAAGTTGACTGAGTTTAAGGACAAAGTTGGCGAAGAGCACGGTCCAAACAAGTAGCAAGTACCAGAGAGGGACTGGTACTGGCTGTGAGAGGTGATCACAGAAAGAGAGGGCCAGATTGTACTAGATAGGGTGGTCACAAAGGAGTACCCTTGGTAATGGAGTGCCACAAATCAAATGGACAGTCTGAAGACTGTCTGCTACTTTATTGAGCACTTATATACTACAAGAGAACTGCTAAATAGGGAACAAGTCATAACCTTGTTATCAAGCACAATTGATGGATGAGTAAGAAGTTGGAGTATGCTTACTGAGCATGCTCAGTCATGCTCAGTAAGCTGCTGAGTAAGAAGGCTCATATTGATGAGTGAGAGCCTTTAGTGTCCACATGTTCACTGCTTAGTACATGTGCAAAGCACCTGATTCATTTACTGTTAGTTAGTTTAGGGCCAGTCATCTGAGGACATGTAGTTTGGTTCAGGGAATAGAGTTGTCCATAAGGCCCCTTATATAGTTCTATTAGGGTCCTTAGAGTTGACCCTAATACTTCTATTAAGGTCCTTAGTATTGCCTTATAGTTCATTCTAAGGTTATTAGAGTTAGTCTAATAATGCATTGTAGGGCCTTTAGTATCTTTGCTAGTGCCTCTTGTAGAGCACTTTGGGTCATCTTAAAGGGTCTTTAGGGAGGCTATAATACTGTCCTATATTGCCCTTTTGTCTGTGTGAACAGGGTGGCATCATAGAGGCTGGGTTTCCTCTAATAAGGAAGGGTCATTCAAGGGCCCTCTCTGGGAAATGGTTCATGACATCTATCACATGTGCTCCAATTCTCTCAAACTTGTCACAATTGTCGAGTGTATTTCCCCTTCTGAGCTGAGTGTGCCCCCCACCTTTATTCTTTCAAATGGGACTGTCCCAGCCATTCCCAATGAGTTGTCCACCAAAATTGGAGGAATTTCCACATCCCCAAATGGGTGGACAGACAATGAAATCAGGTCATAGTGGTTCCAGGACACCTTCCTCCCCTTTGCACTGGCCCAAAAGATCACCAGTGACCCCATCATTCTGTTTTTGACAGCCACAGTTCTCATGAGACCAATGAACTCCAGGCACTTGCATACAAGCACAGAGTTATCATTGTTGCCTTCTCCTGCAAGTGCACATGCAAACTCCAACCCCTCAATGTTAAAGTCTTTTCCCAGATGCAGCAGAACTGGTCCAATCATTGTGACTGCTGCATCTGTGAAAATGTTCCCATGACACATTACAATGTCATTGTCAAGTACATGATGGTGTGTTCTCAGACAATGTCCCACAAACTCATTGCTTCTGCCTTCTCCTCCACTGGCATCTTTCCCTTCTTCAACCCCTGCATATTCACCCAGGCCAACTTCACTCCTTCATTCCTATTCCACCACCCAGCATGTGCCAACATTGTTTCCTGCAGATGTCCCTTCATCCTCCCCTCTTCCCTCCAACTACTCTGACAGTGATGTGTCCTCAGATGCCAAGAATGTGCAAGACCTGCCCTCTGACAAGGTTGAAGATGTGATCCCTTTCAACTGGAACACAGACTCTGACAACAATGACTTTGACTATGAGCCACTGCAAGGCCATGTTCTAGACTCACAACAACCACATTTTTATTTCTAACCCCTGCCATCCCTGCCTCAAGTGTTCATGTCTTGCTTAACTTACCCCTCCAGTCGTTGTGTGCCAGATGTGTTGAACATGTGTCTGTTGTACAAAATGTGTCACCAGCCAATGGTGTTTGTGACAACTCTGAGTCCTCCCCACTTCCAAGATATTTTACTTGCTCTCATGTGAGTTCTTCCTCTGCAATGTCAATCTCTATTGCACTTGGTCCCACCAATGTGCCCATCCCCACCTCACTGCAGAAGAAGGATTTGGAGATTTCCCAACTCCAGTTGACAGTGGAGCTGATGGGAAGGGAGATTCTTTAATCCAGGGTAGAGGCCAGCTAAAAAAACACACACTGCACCATCTTGAAGTGTGTGGCATTGGATGCCAGACAGGAACTGGAAAACTAGAAGTGCAAGACACACCATTCAGTGAAGACAAGTGCACATTATGTCATCCACCCTATGATTGAAGCACAATGGCTTGTTGAACAGGAAGAGAGGGCCCATCTTGCAAGAGACACTGCTGAGAAGGCCACGCAAAAGGTGGCCAGTGATGTGGCTCATGGGGTGCAACTCTGGGAGGAAATACATTCAAGGGTTTTCAATGGTGAGTCCCAATTGAATGCCAAATTATGACAATGCACTCATGCTTTTCCCAGAATCACTCTCTTCATATAAGCACAAGGACAATCTCATTGCACTCACTGGTGCACTTGGCCTCAACATGACAGGCACTGTCAATGAGCTGGCAACTGAATGAACCCAGGTCAAGTCCTACATAGGAGTGCATCCTGAGCTTTGTGATCACCCTCAGTTTGGTGGGCTTTTCCTTCAAGGCAAGCATCACATGGAGAATAATCAGTAGATATCATGTTTTTTTGTTCATGTTCCCCCCCTCTGAAATCTCACATTTTTAACATTTGATCTCAGCAATAATATTTACATTTCATGTGACTATGTGTGACTGTCCAATATCTAGGTAGATTAGTCAGCTGTCCGAGTTCTAACCTACTGTATGAGGCGGTTAACAAAACCCGGTAAAGACTGGAGCCAATGAGAATGGTCAATGGCATGGCAGCGTTAACAAACTGCTCAGTCCACTCTCAATCAAGTAGAGTACAAAAAAGGGGGGCCGGGCTCGGCAGTTATGGTGACCTCTTAAGAGCTGACGATACCGTCTTGATCTGTGGCCATAGTAAACGCTACCAGGTTGGCGCCATCACAAGGTCAAGCTGGTCAAGAGGGCCATACATTATACCCAAGCTATCATGTACATCAACCGGGCTTTTACAACTCGTCTCTTTCGGGGTGGGCATTCGGCCTCTGGCGACCTTTAGCAGCGCCGTTGAGAGTCCGCTCACCGCCGCCGCCACCCTTCTTCTGCTTCTGCCGCTCTTCCTCCTGTCGCTCATGGTCCAATCCAACAATCTCGACTTCGACCTCCTCATCTCGAACGTCGAATCCGGCCTCTCGCAACGCGTCCTCGAATAGCTTGGAATCCATTATCCGCGAAATGTCCTCCGCGCGCCGCTGCGCGTCCTCGCCGTCCACGCTCCGACCGCCGTTCGGCATCTCGATCTCGCTGATAAACTCGATCATCATCTCACCATCGCCTACCTCTTCGACGACCACGCGCGAAGCGGTGCCCGCACCGGCATCGTGTCCCTGCGCATTGCCCGCCTTTTGCAAGATCGCCTCGAGAGCGCGGCGTAGCAGGTCACCGTGACCCGACGCACCGGTATCGTCCTCTGCGGCGGGCTCGCCAGCCTTTTGCGATGCGTCGCCATCGTCCGATAGGGCTTCTGCCGCGTCTAGGGGTGGGGCGTTGGCGACGGGAGGGCGTCGCTGGCGGAGTGGGTGGTCGGCTTCTGGGAGGGAAGTGTCAGCGTTGGCGAGGGTCGTGGCGTCTACGACCTGACGACATCGGATCAAAGCCTCATCGCGCTGGTCGATGCGCGATTTAAATCCGGGCTCGGAACAGAGGCGTGGCGTGTTGATTACGAGGATGTAGTGACACGTCTTTGTCTCCTTGACGAACATTATGCTCTCTGTCATTGTCATGGAACAGTGGAACTAGGGCGGCCGCGTGGACGTAGATTCGCATGCGTGAGTCGGGCTAGGCGAACACGATGTACGAGACGAGGGCTTACCTGGACCTCGATCTCGCGTCGCTTCCCAGTCTTGTCACATAACGTACCGTCTCCCCATCGCTGAACGAGGTATCTCGAGCCGGCGTCACGCGCGAGCTCGAGGTTTGAGAGCGCACCATGATCTGCCCTACTCAAGTCGGCGCCGGAACCGGGCTCCGGTGCCCGACCGAGATCGTATGCTTCCCACTGGGAGAAGCAAGTGTGAAGATGAATGGGATGAATAAGAATAAGGGAAGGGAAGCATCACTCACGTCAGGATCCTCCTCAATTTCGTAAGCTTTTCCTATGGGATCCGATGGGTAAGAACTGAATGCTCGATCATACGTAAAAAGGATCACCTGGGGACATTGGGCGCGGGTGAGCCACTTCTCGAAACTGGCGGACATGCGAGTTGTGGCAGTAGGCGTAAGTGAACCATCCTTGGCGATGCTGACAGTGCGGTGAGCGGTCATTGAACCGGGAGAAGACAGTGACACGTCACATACGTATAGGCAAGTTCCGTCCAACGGTTGCAGAAGCGACCAACTGTGGGACACGGCGACTTCTGTGACAGTTTCTTCGGGAGGTGGAGGGTCTTGCTTGCTTGACGGTGGTATGAAACAGATATATGTGTCACGAGGCCCCATCTTCATCACTTGGATGGCATAATCCGGGACATATTCGACAGCCGCCTGGACTTTGAGTGGGTAACATGTAGGCAAGAACAGACGGCATTAGGAGCGTACAGCCGTGCCCTCGCCCGCATCGATATGCTTGAATGGAGGCGGGTCCTGCCACGAGGTAGGGTGGTCGAGAAACTCGGGTTCGCCGCCGCGCAGACCCTCACGAAGCCAGCGCTGGGCGGTCTCGTTCAAGAGAGGGAGGCCGTTAAGAAAGGTGACCCTGTATTTTGGAAACGCATGGATGTCGTCGGGTAACGAGTGAAAGAGAAAGGCGAGGGGAAGCGGGGGGAAGAAGAGGAGGAGGGAAAAGAGGGTGATGAAAGAGGGCATGATGGGCGGGGAGGAGGAGAGCCACGTGGCAGAGTCCGGGTCCCTGGACTTTGTGGCGCGGGATAAGATATTAGATTTCCGACGGCGAAACTCCGGGAATGGCCGTTTGGCCTCCGCGACGATTGGACCAGGGTAGGGTAAAGCACATGGCGAGGGCCAGGCATGTTGGGACAAATGCCTCTGGCTGGTTGCAGAGAAACCGGGGATATTGCGGAATTTTTCACTTATGGCACAAGTGTGGGAGGAGCGGGAAAGGTCCTCTGGGTGATTTCTGCGCCAGAAACGGCATTTTCCATTGATATGGACCCAGTCCAGCTTCGCCCAATTAAATTAATTACGTATTCCACGGGTTCCAGGGCCCTCCGCCAGCCCGACACAGAACGCTCTCCAAGAACAACATTATCTAAAGGCAATAAAAATGCACGCGAAAAGAACTCTATTCAATTATGGCAAAATAATCGTTATAACCCGTCCCCTCCCTTCAACAATCCCCATACCTACCCTCTATTCCCCTCCATCATGTCTGACTCTCTACCCGACGACTCCTTTGACGAACATAAACTTCCCGACGAGCTCGAAGAGGGTGCGCACCCAGCGGGGAACTCAGACACAGGTCAGTCCCTTCTCCCCCCTCCCGACCTTTTTCCCTTTTGCATTCCTCGACAACGATCGATAAGACGACGCGAACTCCTTGTGCTCACGGCTCGCTTTGTTCCCCTTTTAGCACCCCCACCAGCGAAACGAGGTCGCGGTCGTCCCAAGGGTAGCAAGAACAAGAAGAGCGCTGCGGGCGCAGCCGCGTCCACATCCGACGTTGCCCCAGCGGCTGGCGAGAAACGGAAAAGGGGGAGACCACCCAAGGTATGTTCTACCGAACTTCCACCCTCCCCCCAGCAACCGCCCGTCTGATCTCCGATGATTTGCGCAGCCCAAGAGCGTTCCGGAGGAGGGACCGTCGGGTGAACCCCCTTTGAAGCGCAAGAGGGGAAGGCCGCCAAAGACAAAGCCGACCTCTCCCCGCGAGGACATCGGCGAGGGGGCCACGTCCGACACCCCAGCCAAGCGAAAGCGGGGCAGGCCCCCGAAGAACGCCGCGTGAACTCATTTCTGATTGGATGCACTGTATACGTTTATGGAACGTCCTCCGTCGCGATGTTGCGACGACGCTTGCGCCCACGACCACGCAGAACAATACCCACTTCTTGTCGCCGTTGTGTTGTCCCTCGGACTGTTTATTGTTGCAATTGTCTGGTAATATCTATTTCCTCACACCTCGCCACTTGTACTGTTTTCCCCCTCCCCTTTCCGTAGCAATTAGGTTCCTGGTGGACACGGTGTTTTCATAGCTGATCCTTGTATGATTGAAATGTCAAGGCCGAGATTGTTTGATAACGAAAAACATGTGTGACGATAAGGCGTGTCCATGATGAATGACATGACGGGATGTCAATGATTGTTGTCACCCGACGAGAGGAAGAAAAAAAAGGGTTTTCAATCACCGCAGAAAACAAGGAGGTGTGTCCCTGCACCGAATGCAACCAACCAATATCATATCCGAAGAACCCTCCCTCCCATGTCGCCGCCATGATCCCGGAAATCTGAGGTCGCGCAGAGACCCCTATCTCGGTTTAATAATTACTTACTGTTACCCATGCTTCTACTGCCAATAACTTCTTCGCCTTCGGTAAAATAACGCAATCCATCCCACGCCCACACTCACAACAACACCGAGCGCCACCGATCCAACCATGGCCATCACGTCTGCTTGTTCAGCCGCTTTCCGTTTTGCTCTCGAATAGCTGATATCCGGTCGAAACGTCACCATCGTGTACAACGGTAGCCATCCGCGAGGTCTCTCCGGCAGGAAGGTCACCCCGGATGGAAAGACGCCCAGAGTGGCCAGCGTGACAGGCGTGCGACAGGTCAGTGAGAACAGCACGCTGTCCACCATCCTTTTCAACTTGTGCCCCGGTGTGGTCACCGAATGACGCATCTCCGCACTGGAGAAACAGAATGAATGATACCCGAACGGTCATCAGGAACGACAGGGTTATGCTCACTAGTTATCCATCGCCAGGTCATTGATCGCAACGAGGTCCTCGTGCCTCGACTCAGAGTACCGACAAAGCGCCTCGGAGAGTCGACGATCAAATACATCCGGATCTCGAACCGTCGCGGGATCAACCCCCGCTTCGTGAAGCAATGCTGTGAGGACGCGGACGTCCTCAAGGCCGCAATTCAGACCCTGCCCATAGAAAGGAACCATGGCGTGCGCCGCATCTCCCAGGATGATCGCGCGATCCTTGTAATGGTATGGCTTTGCCTGCGGACCAGGGAAAAAGACGATGAAATATGATGTGAGAATGAGAGTGCATACCTTGATGGAAACAAGAGGGTTCCGCGGGTTCCGCTGAAAAGAATTTAATAATCCGTCCGTTCCTATGAATTCCAATGCGTCGGGAAATTGCGTCCTGAACCATGAAAGAATCTGGTCGGCATGTAATAACTTTTCGAACTCAGTCGTTGGAGCGAATAATGTGCATGTAAATGATTTATCCTAGGCAGGTTCAAGATAAGATCTGGACGTGTTCAAGTATGCGACTGACTCTGTTAGGTAACGCTATGAGCATGAAAGAATGCCTCGGCCATATATGCAGGTGATTCGGATCAAGGAGGAATGTTGGCTTATCATGATCGTCTCGCCCAGGCGGTATCTTGAGTTCAATATAATCGTCAGGGATGTATTCTTGCCCAAAGTCCATTCTACGCAGAAGGGGCCGTCCGGCGTCATAACACAACGCGCTCCTAAGCGAGAGAGGCACCCACCGCACGACCCTCATCAGCTGACGTCTTACGACGGAGTAGCTGCCGTCAGCGCCAATGCACAGGTCGAAGCGTTTTTCAACTTGTTCGCCGGCATTGGCATCCAGGACAGATATCACGCGGCCGTCGAAATCTATCGACACGACCTTGTGATGGAAAAAGGCGCGAACGGACCTGAGAGCGAGCGCCTCGTCGAGAAGTCCCTGATTGAGGAGTGCGCGGTCAATGGAATTGATGCACTTTTCAAGAACAAGGAATTTCAGGGCGTGGGACAAACGCGGCACAAGGGTGTGAGAACACGAGGACCATCGACGAGAGAGTGGGAATACGCGGGCGCACCTGGCCATCCCTATCGTAGGGTTGACTGTCCAAATTACCGTTGGAATTATGGATCATGCGACCGCGCATGGGAATAACGTTGTCGAGGAAGCGAGACGCCGCGGCGGGATCAATTGCTTGCATGGCAGCTATTCCGCGAGAAGAGATGGCGAGGTTAATCGATCGCTGCTGAGCGGCTGCCCGCGAAGAAGGCAAGCGCATATCTGGCGTCAACCTGTTTTATGAAGATGCCGAAACGGCCGAGGTAAAGGGAGGGAGATACCAGGACGAGCCTCGTAGATTTCGACCGACCACCCCATTTTCGCGAATGACATTGCGGCGAGGCAGCCGACAGGCCCAGCGCCGACCACGATGAGCTTTCTCGTCATGGTTGGAGTATCGAGCTCGGCGGTGGGCATCATGGTGCCATTGCCATGACATGACTCGACTGTGACCATCTCGATCCCCCGCTCTCTCAAGCGCTCGAGTGCCAATTGGCGGCAGCATATCTCCGCGGTCTCACCGGATGCCTCGGCCCGGGTGTGGCATAGAATTAATATTTATAATACTATTTTAATTCAACCTACTTTTAGGCCTATGCGTCGTTCAGTGGATTTATCATGCGCTTGTCTTTCTTACGGCAAGCCGTTTTGGGGTGATGGTTGATCTGCAAACAAGGTAACTGAATATCAAATTCGTGTAGTAAAAAATATGATCATGGGTAGGCGGAAGATGCCGCAGATGGGCAAGTGGATGATGTGGACTTTGGATTGGTGGATGTGGGTGGATGAAGAGTGGAGGTCGTCTTAATCAATCACCCCCCCAACCCCCTTGACAATGTTCCGCCACAGGTTTGTTATTCCCACAAACGAAAACGTCGGCGCATCGCGTGTGAAAGGTCGGTACAGTTCTGGCCTTCCAGCCCAGGCTGCTTCCTCCATGTAAAATTCGAACGCCCGTTGAAGCGCCTTGGCCCCGCAGGCGAAGACCCTTGCACTTATCTCTGTGGCAATTCCCTGGGCCTTCTTCCGCAGCCTGTCCAAGCGCTCGTCCAACAGGAACTTCGCGTCTGGGGTTCCAGGCAAGCACCGCTGATGGGCCCATTTTTCATTTAATTAAATTCACCCGTGTCCTGACAACCTTTTAGCAGGGCCGTTCAGGGTCATCATGATCACCCACACGGAAGGGAATGGACAAACATCACTGATCACGTCAACCCACTCCTTGCTGAGCTCCTAGGTAGAGGATCACTGTAGTCCGCCTCTCGACGCCCGTGCTCAGCTTGACATGTCCTCTTGTCTCGGTCAAAGGTGCGCGCGAAGCCTGAGGTCGCTTGCATGGGCACTCTGACGGCCAATCTACACCTTATGATGAATACCTTCTACAAGCCCACGCCCGAACGCTACAAGCTACTTTGCGAGAGCATGGCTTTTCCGTCCGACCAAGTGGGTCACCTCCTGTATCAATCGCCACCTCGTGTGCTCCATTGGGTTTTTTAACGCCGCACTTGTCGAAAGTACGCCTTTGCTTCCCAGGTGAAACTACACGGGTTTAATCCCAAAGACGCTATCATCGAGATGTTCCCCCGTGAAGGGGAGTTCTGCCTTCGAGAAGAGGATATTTTGGAAGTAATAGAAAGACAGGGGTCTTCTATCGCCCTTGTCATTTTCAGCGGAGTACAGTACTACACGGGGCAATGGTTCCCGATGCAGTCGATCACTAAGGCAGCTAAGGCCCAGGTGAGCTTTCCCATTCCTCGCCGGGTCGTCGCCCGGGCGCCCCGAAATATGTCAACCAACTCTTAAGACATGCCGTCCAGGAAGAACTTTTTTTTTCTTTTCATTGACTTGTCTCATATTGGCTCCTTTTTTACGTTTTTACTTCTGCTGATCGGCACCACAAACAGGGTTGTATTTGTGGATGGGACCTCGCCCACGCGATCGGAAATGTCCCTCTGTCTCTTCACGATTGGGACGTCGACTGGGCCGTCTGGTGCAGCTATAAGTATCTAAATTCTGGTCCTGGGGGTATTGCCGGCCTCTACGTTCACGAGAAGTGGGACCAGGATATGCCAAGGTGCCGTAGTTTCACACCTTCTCCGGCGCGTTTCACCGATCCCCTGTCCTGCCATAACGTTTGTTTATTATCACCTGGCCGTTTTTGTGCTGCCCGGCCTCGAATGCTGACATTGCCCCATTTGAAGATACGCGGGCTGGTGGGGTCACGATCCCTCCACACGTTTCCTCATGCCACCCGAATTTTCCCCTATTCGAGGGGCTCAAGGGTTGCAGTTATCCAACCCGTCCGTCCTCGGCGTCGCTTCTTTGCTTGGCTCTCTCCAGGTGTTCAGAGAAGCGGGGATGATGAGACGTTTGCGGGTACGTTCTATCGAGTTGACAGCACACCTTGAACGCCTCCTGGTCCGGTCGGCGTATTTCGTCCCGCCACGCGAGGCCGTCGAGAGAGTGCCGTTATACGCCAGTCCGACGGATCACGCTCAGCGTTGCCATCCTGCATTCACCATCATCACGCCTCCTGATGCAAACTCTCGGGGGTCGCAACTCTCCCTTATGTTTTTCTCGTCGGACACGGGACTCATGCATAAGGTTCACGAGGGCCTTATTAGTTATGGTGTCATTGGGGATGAAAGACATCCAAATGTCATTAGGGTGGCTCCTACAGCTTTGTACAACACGGAGCAGGATTGCGAGAACGTAGCGAAGTACTTGGAAGAGGTTCTCGGGGCGCTAGACATCTAATGGAACTCTGAATAAATTTTACAGTGTTTCAAATGTTTGTTACATTGAGTATGAAATCCCCCACAATCTCAGTGTATTTTACCGACTGAAGAATCGCGTTGTGTTCACCCTTCAGATCGTCAAAACTTTTTACAACTGAACCAACGTTCCCAGGACGTCCATCGCAAAGGGATTGTAAGTGGCCATACATGGCATGGCTTTGCGCTGTATCCACCAGAGTATCTCCTTTGGAGTGAAGGATGACCCAGCAAATATGACTTGCCCCCTCGCGGAGGGTCATCTTTGTGGTGGAATAGCGATCGTAAGCTGACAAGTCGCCGAATGTGTCGCGAATGAACCAGTCGCGATAAGCTGGAAAGGAACGCAGCAAGGCGTCGATGTCGTATATGCCCTCCGCAAAGACGACGCCTCGGACGGCCCGCAAGAGCGGCGCAGAGGGCACGAGGGCCGGCTCCGACGAGTCGAGCAGTATGCACGCCAGCATATGCGCGCTGCAGCTGTGGCCGATGAGGAACATTCGGGTCGGGTCGTACGGCGGGGAGCGGCTTCCCTCGAGGGGCCCAGGCCAGGCGAGGAGGAAGGCGAGCAGCTGGAGAACGTCCCGAGCGTGTGCCGGGTGCCGCACCTCGTTGTCCGGCCCGGTCAATCGATAGTTCGGCACGGCCACAGGGAAAGACGTGTATGCAGCAAGGCCGCGCGCGAGGGCACCGTGGTCCGTCTTATCTTCGCTGTAGGAGGCCACGCCCCCCAATCGAAGCGGTAGTAACGGTACGGTAACAACACGACCGACCGATTGACCGACCGACCGACCGAACGAACGATTTTTGTCACCGCATCCCGCATGTCGTCGCGCGAATATTTATTTTATTTTATTATTTGGATCCCATGGATGTGGGTGCGAAAAAAAAAAAAAAAAAAAAAGACGCCAGAACTCACGAGCGCCAAGCTCCGCCGTGGACGAAGCATACGAGGGGAGGCGGCCGAGCGACTTGGAGGGCCTGAGCGGCCACTCCCGATACCGAGCCACCGGAACGCTCTGGGCGGTTCTCCGTCGTCGTCGTCGTCGGACGAGGGACGAACAGGTCGAAGCTCCGCAAGGGGTCGTGCGGACCGTCACGGTCACCGACGGGAGCGGCGGAGGCGTATGGAATATCTAAAAAGTCGTCCACGTCCATGGAGAGCGTCAGAGAAAAAAGGAAGAAAGGTTTGCGGGTGTGAGTCGGGCGGGTCGGGCGGGTCACGTTGGTTGGTGACGATGATGGGTCAGGTTGGTTAGTTCCATTTGGTATGGACTGACCATCCCCACGCACATCTCTGTCGGTGCACTGTTAATGCCCCCTTGTCCAGAGCCAGTTGAACTGTGCAGGACAACATCATCTGTCTCGTTATCTCCGACACCAGCGCGACGCAATTAATATCCGAGCACTGACTGTGAGCAACGACTATGTTTCAATCGTGGAGAATCGTCCAGGTCATTCTTTTAACGCAACGGCCCTGTCCCCTGGCTTCCCCACGTAGTGCCCTTGCCGACCACGCGGACGCGTCATGAGCTTCAAATGCGCGGCTGGTGGTGTCCCGTATCTCATCATCTGCGCTTATGGGCACACCTGTAGAAGCCACGCGCCATCTTCTTAACAAGATGACCATCGTCTACTAGGGAGAGACATGACGAGAAGGTACAACCAGGGCGCGATTTTCGCCTCTCCGGCACCCGCGAGAGAGCACCTCGTATTCTTACTACCGCCTAATGTGAGCTCGTGGGGACCCGGTCGAGGTTCACGGTCCAAATGCCGCAGGAGGGCGGTCATCCGCTCCCAGACAGAACGCCAAAAGGCAACATGGAACCCGCGACGCCAAGTTGCGAGCACCACTTCACTCACCGCACCGGCACGCGTTTTCCGAGAGGTAGAGAACGCGCCCTCCCGATGACATCCGAGGCACCGCCGCTCGCTCGTCACGAAATCGCTCAACGATGAAATGTGCCCGACGGACTCGGAGACAGCCACGCAAGAGAGCCAACAGGGGGCGGGACCAGAACCTTTTCCCCCCCCCCCCCAATTATCGATCCGAGCAGCGGCAAAACATCGTGAGAGAGCAGGCCGAGCAATGCATGCCGCGAAACGTGTGGGGCAACTCACCGGGCCTCAAGCAGCTCGTTGGGTCAAAACCGTGGACCGTCAGACGGGCCACAGAGAGGGGAAGAAGAGAAGAAAGAAGACGGGCAAGCGCAGCCGAGAGAAGCCCACCACCGGCCGCAGTCCTTGTCCTGTCTTCACGACCATGCCCATCGGAAATACTTGTCGTCGTCCTCGTTCGTGAGAAAGAGAAACGGATTGCATGAGGGCGAGCGGGCCAGGTCCGAAAATGTCTCGAGCGCATCGTCAGAGCGCCTCTGTACTGTGACGGTATAGATTATACGGAGCAGGCGAGTAAAACGGAAGATATGGCGTCTACCTCGGCACGATGGCCGCCGCTGCGTGTGAAGGACGAGTCGAGTCATCGAGATGGTCATGGGGGGCGACGGCATGGCTTGGCCCGTGACGTCATATTAGCGCGCCCGGATGGTATAAGGCTCGCGTAAGCCGCAGCCGTCGACTTATTCATACCCACAACCAAGTCCGCCTTTCGTACCACAACCCAACAAACCTCGCCTCGTAATAAAATGGCTTTCGCTGGTTCCGACCTCCTTAAAGTGCGTTTTATTTGTTGTTTTAGACTTTATTTTGGCGTCTTAAGCATGTCTTTTTTAGATCCTGTCCGTCCCCCGCGCTCTATCTCTTTTTGGAAGAACCGTTCATCGTCTTTGACTAGCTGTGCCATCTTTATCCCTCCCGTCGGGGTGTATTTAGAGCGCGGGTGTCACGCCGACCTCGTATGTGCCCCTTTACCTGCGTAGCCCTGTCTCGAGTCTGATCTTCCACGCCGCCCTCGCCCTTCGCCAGCTGATCAATATATTGCTCGTACGTATTGCATACGTCGGAACCTTTACCGTCGGATCCCTAACATTCCCCTTCCATAGACGTTCTTGGCCTACATGTATGCATTTATCCCGCCCGTACTCGCTTCCACATTGCTCACATGTGTTTCTCTCCTTTCGATCCTAGTCCCGGCATTATCCATGGTATGCCAACATATTAACCCCTCTACCCCACCCGTTCTCATTCATCGAACAGCCCTATACATTATCCTCAAATATTGAGGCCGAAGGCGCGCCACACCATTCCTATTCACTTGCTTTACCGTAGACAGTTGATGTTCGGATTTGTAAATTTATATTGGGGGATTGGGCAATTACGATAAGGATTTATCAGGTCCCCGCGCGTCTGTTGCTCATGCTGCCGTTGCCCTTCCATCACCGTCTTCGGACGATTGCACGTCTTCGTCGCTATCATCATCATCGCTCTCTTGTTCGTTGAATTCGTGGATCATGCGCGCCCCGACGATCCAAATCTTTTGCAGGTTCCCCAATAAATCGCTATTCCTGACGTCTTCGCCTTTAGCTTCCGGAAGCGCATGCCAATTTCGGATGTCGTCTTCCTCGACAATGTCATTTTGATAAAGCGCTGCCAGTATTTGACCGAATAGGTGAAAACGTGTCGAGGCCGCGCAGTGGTACTGATAGTTAGGGTGATTGTGAGTTCTGGGTCAAGGACCCCAGAAGAAAGGGGAGCTCACTTGTAAGATTGAGACAGTTTCCACGCCGTCCACGCTGCCAATAAGGTTGATCAAGTCCCCCCATCGATCCACCCATTTCTTGATTTCAACGCGTTGCGGCGCGGCACCCTCAACGAGAGGAATCTTCTCCACGATCCGGGCGACGACGGCTTCGCGCACCCTGCGCAGGGGCACGTTGCTCGCCATGCGCAGCGTCTTGAGCTCGACGCTGGCATTCTCGAGCGAATGACCTTCTAAAAAGGCCCGATCGAGCGTGTCGCCGACTTCCGTCTGGAATTCCCGCTCACCCGCCGATACGGCTCCTGCTGCTGCTGCTGAGGCACTGGAAGCCGGGGGAGCGGACGGTGGCGGAGGACGACACCGAGGCGTTCTGCGAGAAAGAGTCGTCGTCCTCGTCGCCCTCGTCCTCGTCGCCCAGGCCTTTGTCGTCCTCGTCCTCAGAGGTGATGGAACCGTGATCGGCTGGGATGAGGTCGGCAAAGTCGTCGCCTGTAAAGAGCGTGACGGACGATTGACCGTGGGCATCAGACGGGATTGTAAGAAAGAAGGAAAACGCACCCAGTCGCATCAGTCGCCTGTTGTTGAAACTCTCCACCTCGTTCTCGTATACGTCTTCGTCGCACTTCTGCCCACTTCTTCGAGGCCACACGAAGGCTTCCGAGTCGGGACCCAATCCCTGCGAAAGGGTAGATTGATCTGCATATCAGGTATCAGCACCAGGAGTAGGAGCAGACTCGCGACGTGCAGAAATGCGCACTTTGTTCGGCCTCTTCGAGTTCCGAGTCATCGGCGTCGACTTCATCACCGTTCTCATCCTCAAGGGATTCGTCGATCGTCATCGAGTTGGACTTTTGCCTTTGCTTCGACACCCTTTCGAACGACTTGAGAACCGTTCCCGGGCCTAGCTTGACGCCGTCCCCTATGAGCGAGCCCCGATCTATCCGGCTACCCTCTCCGATTTGCACTCCAGCACCAACGATGCAGCTCTCAAGGACGCAACTAGGACCTATCGTCACGTCATCGAAGATATACGCATTACGCAATGCAGTCCCCGCCCCGATGGAGCATCGTGCGCCGATTGTAGACACGATAACCTGGGCCTCATCGTGTATTCGAGTCGAAGGTCCGATGAGTGTATTGTTGCCGATCTTGCATGTCCTGCGAGCCTTGTCAGGCGGGTTGAGGAGAATTCGTGACCAGTTCAGGCACTGACCGGGAGAGAATGACGGAATTATCTTTTGGAACATATCTATTACCGCGCAGATGATCGTATGCATGTTCACCGGGGTAATTGTCGTCAGGCACCAGCGGAAACGTCCATCGGGAAAGGATGTCCTTGCTAAACGGTGTCAACGTCACCGAGGTGCCAACGCCTGACATGCGACCTTACCTAATAGCGTCATAACTACGCGTATCCTGGACCCGCGAAGCGTAACCCTCTTTTACTATGTGGCAGTATATGTTCTTCATGAGCAGATCCGAAGTGAGCACGCCGTGCACAAAGTCCCGCCTGATATCACCGTAATCAAAGTTGTCTTGGAATAGAGACGGTACCTGCGCGAGCGTCAGAATTGGCTCCTCGGAGCACAGCACGGGCGGCTTGCCTCCACAGCACAGACGTCTATCGAACAGTCGATAAGGTCGTTGCGAATCTCGACGTTGGGGTGATTCTCAAGAACGCCCCGAGGAATTTTTGCGATCCGTTTAGGAGGGTAACCCGTGACCGGTTCATAGTGCAGGCATTCCGAGGTAATCTTCATCGAGGACGAACACCGCCGAATCGCCTTTAGGACCTCGATAAGCTCGTCAAGACACGCCCTGGTACAGCCAGTAGCCGATCCGCTCACCTGGTCCGGTGCGAGGTCCCACTCTCTTTAACGACCATGGTCATGATGGCGTCCTTGTTGGTCTTCCGCCGTTCCTTGTGCGCGCGGACGACCTCGTCTATGCGAATGTTGCTTACCAAATCGCCCGAGACGAGAACAAAGTCACTGGTGATGATCCCGTGCGTGTAGATGTCGCGCATGGCATCTCCCGGGGAAAACGTCTCTTTGGCTGTCATTACGGGCACGATCTTGAGGCCGCTTGATGGATGTGACCATCTAGAGTGCCTGCGGATGGAGTCGTTGGCGAGCCAGAGAGCTCTCGGCTACTGACTCACTGAATCGTCGCTTTCACCTGTTCGGCATGTGAGCGGCAAATGACAAAAACCTCCTGTACGCCTGCAAGAGCGAGGCCCTCCAGAGTCCAGTCTAGTAGAGGGGCATTGCAGATGGGAAGAAGACACTGGCTATATGATTCAGAGGGTGCAAGAATTACGCAGGCAAGGTGCCTAAACCTTGGGTCGATCCGTGGTCAAGGGCTTGAAGCGCTTGTTGAAACTGTCAGCAAGGATGACGGCCTGGAGCAGTTGGTCTGTTTCATCGTCTACGCTGCCTTTGTTTGCCGAAGACTTTGAGGGCATCGTTAAGGAAGCATGAGGGTGAGGGTGTGCGACGAGTCACCGCTCGCCATCACTTGGCTGGTATCGCTTACATCATGGATGACATCATCAGTGATGCGAGGAATTGACTTCAGCGGTGCTCGACTTCGAGGCTGACCTTTTCATCAGCGTAAACGCGTACGATTTCCTCCATCGACGTGACTGATGTATTATTTGGCCCATCGGAGGAGCCATAGGTCGTGTTATGTGCCTTCCATCGCCTTGTGTCCATCTTACCCGTTGCGTGTCGTTTCAGGCCGGTTGTGGCTGTCTGTTTATCTCTGGATATAGGTCACATACCTATAAAGGTCGTAGGAATAACACTCAGGCTGGAGGGCGCGACGTTGAGCTGGGGGCGTGGTGATGCGGTGCCGGCGTTTGATACGTAAAAATATATTGAACTGAGGTGTGGGGATGGGGACTTTCTTGCTAGTATCGTTGTGGCACGCAGTGGGATGGGGATGGAGAGAACCCTTGCCTGTCGCGGCCCGGAAACACGTATGCCGTTTCCCTTGTCATCACTATTACTCTGCTCTTCTCGATGGCCTTCGTCTGCCAGCAATGCAAGCAGCCACTCCAGGTGAGCTTGATGCACGTAATAATCGCATTTTATTTCCGACATGATCATCTAGCTGGACGCGTCACTGATTGACCTCACGCCGTCCGCGTACGACATGATCGTTGGCTCTCTTCCTCCCCAACCCAACATTCAACCCCCTCCCGCATCCGACGAAGAGAAGTTGGCGCAACTTTCTGCCCCGTCATCAGCAAAGTCTGCATGGAAATCCACAAGGCAGACATCTGACGCCTCAATCTCGCCCCGGGCACAGGGAAAGATCCCCCAGCGGTCTCCGCTTCTCCCAAGCGAGTCCTTTGTGATCCTGCAGGACAGTGTCGTCCATAATATCCCCTCCAATGTTCTCCTTCCCGTCACAGGTGCGCGAGTCCTTGTCTGCCGATTCAGGTGCAGCGACCCCGAAGAAAGAAATGCCGCCAGACGACGTCGACCATGTAAACCCTTCTCCTTTATCACACCACCTTCGCTCTACACAACGCCTCTTGAACACAATCTCCAGCAGAACGGATGTCGATCATCCATTGTGCGCCGAGTGCACGCATATACTACTTTCAACACTCACACGACAGCTAGAGGAGATCAAGAAAGAGCGCGACGGGTACATTGCCTTTGAGAAGGAGGCAAAGAAAGAGAAGGATAGAGAAAAGGAGGGATTGACTGCACAAGAAGCCCAGCGGAAGATCGCTCGATTGAAGGAAGACGAGCGGTCCGCTATCGAGAAACTTCGTGAAGTCGAGCGAGAACGCGAACAGCTCGCCGAGGAGTTACGCTCACTAGAGCTCGAAGAGAAAGCACTCGAGGAGGAGGAGGAAGAGTACGGTCTTATGCATCTTTTTTTCGTCGTACTCAAAATATCCTTTTACTATGTGCAGATTTTGGCGATCATATAATTCTCACATGCTCAAGTCGGCGGAGCAGAGTTCTTATCTGGCGTCGCTCCGCGCAACGTACGCCTCAGACTCTGCTACCCTAGAACGGCTGGAGCGCACGAACGTGTACAATGACGCATTCTGCATCGGGCACGATGGCGTTTTTGGAACTATCAACAATCTTCGCCTCGGCAGAGTCCCAGGCGTTCCAGTGCGTCAAACTTTCGTCCCATCCTCACTACGCTTTGAAGCCTGACGAGGCTGGATTAGGTCGAATGGGCTGAAATCAATGCTGCATGGGGACAAACACTTCTCTTATTATATACCATTGCCCGAAAGTTGGGTTTCACATTCGAGAAGTGCGTTTCATCAAACGCGCACCCGTTAGTGTCGGCTCACGTTCCATACAGTTACCGCTTGGTCCCGATGGGATCATTTTCTCGCATAGAAAAGATTACCGGCGATAAGGCCACTTATGAATTGTATGGATCCGGTGATCTCTATCTTGGTCGATTTCTGTATAATCGACGGTTCAACTCGGCGATGGTGGCCGTGTTGGAATGCTTAAAACAAATCATGGACTGGGTCAAGTCGCAGGATGCAACCGTCGAAGTTCCCACACGCGTGAGTATTCTGTCGAGACGTCGAATATCCCGCTAAGACTATCGATGCAGGATCATCAAGGACAAGATTGGAGACTCGTCGGTGAAGTTACAATTCAACCAAGAGGAATCATGGACTCGGGCCTTAAGGCACGTGTTACTTGCTCTAAAGATCTTGCTCAAGTGGACCACAAGTGGTAACAATGGTTAGCCAGAGAAAAGGATATACATTTTTATTTTACTTGTAGCAGTACTCATGTCGAGACAGCGACGCATCAGGAAGATCACAAAATTCTTGCAGGCTTTAGGCACTTTTTCGCTTGTGAACAAGCCAAAAGTGAAGCCAGTTAAAAAAGATGACACAAGCTCAAGCACATGTAAATTGGGAAAAAAAATTAAATTAAATAAAGTCGTGGCTATGGTCGAGATACAAATCCTAAGCTCGCGTTCATCATTGCACCGTTTTACACCCACTTGTGACAATCTGCCTCTACCAAATGCCATGTAATCTTTCCGGCATTGAGTAGTTCGGGTTGGTCCTGACAAAATCTTTCCAAGTCTCTGGACTCGAGTCCGGAATACTCGTGAACAACAAAATGGCGATTGTCGCGTGTACAAATGTCTCCGGACACACATTCACTGATGCTGCCTTCTGGGTTACGAGGCTGCAGTACTATCTCCCACTCCCTCCCAGCAAGCCCGACTGTGCCTTCGCTTGCTCCACTCGATGCGGCTGATGTTTGAGCTGGGGGGAGTTTGATGGGCGTCACAAGGTCTGGCTTCTTGTTGGACGGCGCCACGGCAAATTTGGCCTTGATAAAGGGGCCCTAGTCAACCACTCAGAAACTGGATCTGTACCCGTCCTCGCACACCCTCGAACCCCCCACACCGATTACCGACCCGTGTCGCTCACAAAAATGACCACCCCTACATCCCTCACACATGACAACGCAAGCAGCTCGTCAGCCATCGAACACGACTCACATGAATGGCATCCTCCACAAGCCGGAGATTCCAGGTCACCATGTCCGGCGCTCAACACCCTCGCAAATCACGGCTTCCTGTGAGCACTCTCACTTTCATCGTCGTTCGAGATTGCCACGGTGCTCATTATCGCCTCATAGACCCCGCGACGGGAAGCGGCTCACGGGCCCAGTATCAACTCACGGCCTCGAAGAAGGTCACAGTCTTTTTATCGCACTCGCCCATGTCTTGGCCAACGGAGGCGTACCGCTGCTCGGACATGGTGGCAGAATATGATGACGCTAGGGTCAGCAGACGCTTGTCTTTACATCGTCTCGATCAGACTTGGGTTGACATTTAACCTTGCAGGTTCTTTTGGCTGGCAGACGAGGTGATTCAAGATCACATGAGCACGATCGGAAATGGCATGAATACCTATCAGAACTTGCTTGCAACAACTTGCAGAAGGACTTTGCGGCTAAGCACACCCGGGCTCGCCGCCCACCACTCACTCCGTCGCCAATGCCTCGATGCCGCCATCCTTTCAAGCTCACCCCTCAACACTATGAAGCCAACACCACTGCAGGCACAACAACGCAACAACAACATCAACAACAGCAGCGTCTGGCGATACCGATACACAACGACGCAGCAAAGCACTACATCCCACAGGATCACACACAAGTACGTTGAGTCATCAACCTTACAGACTATGAAGAAAGGTGCGTAAATCTTCAACCGGCTGTCCTTGTTCTATTCCCACCAGCTCAGTGAGTTACCGTCAATGAATCAAATCCACATTTATAGATTTCTCTAAATGGGTTGTGTTATCTGGCTCAGCTATCACCGTCTTATGGATATCAGAGTAGTCCCTGTCCTCACAATTACCGAACCCACTCCTACTACTTTATCATCCCATGCCGACCTCTAAACGGATTCCTGGAGTAGTGCTCCATTTGCATTTGCAGTTGAACCAGGGCCCCGTGCTTGCCCTCGGTTTGAAGTTAACGTTCAAATTTGTTGTCGATGTCGTGTTCGGGGTCATTGCTATTCCCGGTTTCCACAATGTTGCAACCTGTGGTGCAGATCGTGAGTCCGTAGATGGTGACGACTGAGGGGTCGCAGACACGGCGGGCGTCGGTTGTGGCTTTGTATTGTGTTGGAATTCGGCGCGGAGCCTTGTGGGACTCAACAGCCCAGTGCGAATCCACGTAATTGATTTACACGCTTGCGCCCAGTTTTTTTTTTTTTTTCCGTCCTCTTTCGTTCGATCAACAATAATATTAATCCTCCGTTGCTCCGCTCAATCAAGGGAAACCGGGTATTTAAAATCGAGGCAGGTGGGTGGTGTCGAAGGCGATGATTCGCTCTGCTTTGTGTCAATTTCAGCCAGCTGCTACTTTTAGGATATCGGTGGAGTTGACCCTATCCATTCCTGCCCGTCTCGATCTGATCACAAGACAACACCATGGTAAGTCTCCGGTCATCACTTTGAGCTGCCTGCTTTCTTATACTTTGAGGAGAACGGCGATCACCTCGAACAACTCGTTCTCTCCGGTAAACTCTTTCAAAACCCGAGCCGTTCTTCCTCACCAGCACGCTCCGATTCGTCTGGAAGCAATGGAAGTGGCGGTGCGTCTGACAAGCCATGGAGCAGGCAGGTGGACGGAAAGGGTGGCACTCACGCGCAACAAGTCGACTCGATCGGCATGGGCCCCGGACGAACGGGCGTGAAGGGTGTCATCCGCGACCGCAATGAAGCCGCGGCGCGCGAGCATTCTAGAAAGGCCGAAGAGCTGGCAGAGCTCGCCGCTCGAATGGAACGTGCGAACATGGGAGGGATGACCTTTCTCGAAGAACGAAACGAGCGTGTCGGTCTCGAGCGGCGGGAGCGGGGAAGGTTCGGTCATCTCCGCGAGGTCGGGTTAAAAGGGTTTGTCCCCGCGGTGGAGGAAGATCGAAACGTGTGGGTGGTGGTGCACATCTATGACACCGTGCGTGCGTTCACCTTTATGTTTAGATTGGCACGGGCAACTTATCATCTTTCCTGGCTTCCCCTGACCATCCGCAAGTCCCTTGAGAGATGCGATGCGATCAACGAACTACTCTCCCGCTTGGCGCGTGACCATCCGGACACTAAGTTCATTAGGTGTCGCGCCTCCGTGATCGGATTCGCGCTGAATCCTAACGCAAAGCCAAAAAATTCACGTCTTCCCTCGTCAACGTATCTATCCAAGTCACGTACCTCACCCAGGTTTGCAGAACCGGATGAAGATGACCCATATGGCAGTGACACAGATGAGCCTACCGTCCCTGATATGCTCAGCGAGGAGGAAGAGGAGGAGGAGGACGTGGATACAGACATGCTCCCAACTGTCCTCGTCTATCATTCTGGCCAGCTTGTACACAACTGGGTGCGTGTAGACTGGGAAGCTGGGTTGTTGGGTATAGATGAACTCCTAAAGCGGTGCGTGAATTTCTACCCTACTCGCAGGAAGATCTCACGTAGAGTGTGCCGTAGCCACAACATCATTCATTCAACACGCAATGAGGGGCCCTTGAGTGTACCTCTCAACGACGATGACGATTTGGTCTTTAGCGCTCCTCAGCACGAGTTTTAAACAATTCGGTCATTAGTATCACCATGTCTCCGTTATTTGTTCCAGTGTGAGCGTCGGGCTTGTCAGTGCGTGGTGTTTATAACGAGATATCAAGGCTATGACTATCCAAGAATTGAATGGGGTGCTGTCTGGCTGGCCACTGAATCATGCGCGCCACCTGCCTTTCCAACAGCCCAACAGCCCAGGGCCACGCATCGCCTGCAGTCGCAGCCGCTGAGTAGCGCCATCATCCGGCTTACGGTCGCCATCCTCTCCGTCTTCATCATGCAGACCCTGCCCCAACAACTTGATCTCAGGTGTACAAAAAAGCGTCCCGGCTTGCATCTCGATCACCAAGTGGCCTTCACTACAGCAGTCAAGATACTTTTGCAAATCCCTGGAGACATCTGGTGGGAGCGAGAAATCGGTCCTCCTGACCAAGACCCCCGGGTGCCGGACGACAGAGTCGTGCGTCGCGATGTGCGCAAGTGGAAAGAGGTCTCTGTCGGTGGTGGTGGAAATTCGAAGATTTCGTGGACTGCTCGTGGAGACCTCGCGCGGTTCCTTGCTCACGTCCTCGTCCACGCTCCCGCAACGCGCTTGCAGAACTTGACCCTGCGTCTCGGGGGTGATCGCGCGGTATGTCTTCTCGTCTCTTGATCAAACCCGTCGATAAAAATCTACCAAAGGGCGCCGCATAGTCGTTCGACGATATTTCCCGAGGCTACGAGGAGCGTACGGGCCCATAACATACCGTTCGATCGAATCTCTGCGCCAAAAGGTCGCGGAGAACCCGTACGACTTTGACGCAGATCTGCACCTCGACCGGGCGATAGATGGCCTGGTAGGCGAGCCTGACAATGCGCTCTACCCAGACCGGAACCCCACAAAGGTGGTTGACATCATTGCACCCAGAAAGTGGGCAGTTGCGACGGGAGATGTATCCAACGTTGCGGTTAGTCAGCTGCCTTTTGCATGTTTTTACCGACGATGTTTTTACCGACGCAGAAAGAGTAGAGCACCGCTAGAATGTGGTTGATATAAACCGACTTCTGTTTCCGCCTATGAGCAAAATCTCCCTCACCGGAAGGGGAAAGGTGGATCCCAGTAAGCGTGCTGTACAGTAGATTGCCAGAGACCATCACACTTGCAACAGATCCGCAGTCAGGCCCTCCTTGTCGACTTCGACGTGCCATATCCGTTTTAACATGATTCGAAGAAGTGCCTCGGCGCCTGGCGTGCCTTCGACCACGGGTGTACCTTCTCGCTCATCCTCCCACGGGCGTGACGGTTCGTCTTCAACAGCAGGCACCACAACGGACTCGAGCGAGCCAGGGTCACCCGTTTCTGCGGACCCAGCCACCATGCGCTCCTTCAGTTCCGCGTCCACATGTGCGCGGTTTGCTCCCGGTGCGTGTGGTTTCTGATCGTCGGGCCTGTCGACCACGCCACATGCCGCTCGTGAGCCCGCCGATCCTGCGTATTCAGAACCGTTGGGTTGCTGCGTGTACCATGGCATGACGCACCGTTCTATCCGAAACAAGACACGCGACGGCGCGCGGTCCACCCGGGTGTGCGAACCCCTTCTAGTCCCAGGCAGATGCGCGATCGCCGCCCGAACGGCCGCAATCACCGTCGCGTCCCCGGCCATACGGCGCGCATAACGCACTGCGCGTGCGTCTTGGGAAGGCGCTGGCAAAAAGTGGGGTAACCCGGGTGTCTTGGCCGTGGGCACGGACGGTCTCGTCTGCCGCGAACGCAGGGTCGACCCCGCGTTGCGTAGCCACGGAACGGGGGCAAGTGCGGCGGATGCGACATCGAGAAGGAGGCGTATGCGGGGGCGGCAAGCGCGTCGGTCGGGGATATCAGCGCTTCGTCGACCGCGTTATGGGCTCCGCAAGGAAATTGACTGGGGCGACACCCCCAGATGACCGTCAGCGAGACTGGCGAAAATTGAAGCAGGCGCATTCGGCGGAAGGTGTCGCGTCTCCGGGCACGTCGAGCGCGCCTCCAATGATCACGACGCGGCTAATTCGCTCGCGCACACAAGCACCGCCCGTCCACAACATCCGCACGAGATTGGTCAGCGGGACTAACGAGACATACGTCACTGAGCGCGCAGCGTGCTCGCGTAGAAGGCCAAGAGTGGCTTCAGGCGCGAGACCAGTCGCTGATCTCGAAGGAGGGTGATTTCGAGTCGACTCGGAAAGGAAACGGTGTGGCCACTTAGCCCATCGCTGATGATAAGTCTCAATGCATGGGTAACTTTGATAGACGAGCAGGCCATGAAAGTAGTTTACGCTGCATTTCGCCACTGAGCAAACCTGAGTAGGGGAGGTTTAGTTCAAAAATGGCCTCAAATGGGACCGTTCGAATCGGCTCAACTCAAACGGCTCACCCAGTCTGGCCAAGCCGTTGTTGAGCTGAACCGGGCCGAGCCAAGCCTGGCTGTGACAGCACTAATAATCACCTCGGGTAGCAGAAGACCAAAGTTGACCAAAATTTCAACAAAATCCTTGAAACATGCGTCTTGAATGACTGAGTTACAAAGAAATGCACGAAACATCGACGACCCTATGGCAAGGGAGAAAACGAGGGTATCAAAATAGAAACTAGGATCGCTATTAGTGAAGTGAATTGGGACGGATCAAGTTAGAACATGTCATGAACGCATGGGCCGAGACAGGACGAGATCCGAACGTAGACTATGCAAAATTTGAGCAGAAATGAATCAGAAGCGAATGGACGTGGATATCCAGAGGGCATAAAGATGTTTAGAAGATAAAACGTAGGCCACGATCATGAAAGTCATTCAGTGATAAAATACCCCCATATTCTCACGCTGCAGCGGCAACCACAGGGGCAGCGGGAGGGACTTCCGCCTTGAGTTCACTCGTAGGAGCGGGAGCAGCGTCTGATGACTCCACAGCCGGGTTCTCGAGAGGAGCAACCGGAGCGGGCTCGTCAATCTTCGGGGGGTTCTCATCCACCTTGGCCGGGGTGGAAGTCTCCGCCTTTCTGGTCTTGAAAAGCTCGCCAACCCGCGAAGACAACCGACGCCCAACCTTTGCAGCGGTCTGTCTGACATCCTTCTTCTCAACCTTCTTTTCCTCCTTCTGTGAAGAAGCCATCAGCCTCAATTTCTAAAGCCAGGAGGTTATACCTACCACCTCCTCTTTGGGTGCCTCGGCAGCCGGCTCCGCTGGAGTCTCAGCTGGTTGTTCAGATGGGCCCCTATCAATCCAATGAGAACGAGTCAGTTGGCAGTATGAAATGACTTACGGCTCCTTGGGAGGCTCAGTGGTGGCCTCCTCGGCTTTAGAGCCTTCAGCTGGAGCGTCGTCGGTCTTAGGTTGCTCTTCGGAGGAAGAAGCTTCGGCCTTGGCATCTTCCTTCTTATCTTTCTTGGGGCTCTTTGGACCCTTTGCCTTCTTCTCAGTTTTGAAAGGAGCCAGAAGCTTCGAAAGGAGGGACGGGCTCTTCGGGATATCTTCTTTCTTCGTGTCCGCGGGGGACTCCTCGGTCTGATGGGCCGAATAATGAGTAATGTGATATCAACATGGAAGAAGAGAGAAAGAAAGAAAAAAGAAAGAGAACAAGAAGAAGAAAAAAAAAGAAACAACGTACAGGTTTGGCATCCTCGGAGGCAGGTTCTGTGCCAGAAGCAGGAGCGGCACCGTCCTGTGGACAGGAAAGAATGAGACATTGGCATGGAAGGAAGATAAGAGTGGCGGCAACCCCCACCTGAGTCGCATCTGCTTTCGGGGCCTCCTTTCATAACAAGGTAAGGGACGAAGAAACGTGACACAGAAAAAGAAGTCTTACAGGAGCCGCAGTGTCCTCAGCCTTCGAGGACTCGGGTGCGGAGGACTCCGCAGCAGGGGCAGCGTCGGTGGGCTTAGCCTCCTCGACGGGGGCAGCGGGATTGACAGCAACTTCGGTGGCAGACATTACAATGAAAAAGACTAAACAGGCGGATGTGAGAAAAGGAAAAGAGCGACGACGAAGGGAGGTAAAGCGAGTACGAACAGGGAGGTATTAAAGACGAGAGAGAGAAGGGGAAGGTCGGCCCTTGGAGAAGAGAGGAGAGGAGAAAGGAGAAAGAGAGAGGTAGGTTCGCTTGAGCCAGTTCCGCCCCCCTCTTATTCGTGTTTGGCTCCGCCCGCAAGAACCAAACAACGGGTGACCAGAACTCTATTCCTTCCCTGTAGCCCTTTTTGGGTTATCTTCCACCCCTCCGTTGACAAATTCCCCCTCCCGTGCCATTCATCAGACCACAACGACAGCCCTCGGATAAATTTTAAAAAGCGCGGAAGAAAGGCGTGATGGAGAAAAAAACAAAAGAAAGGGAAACGAGCGAGGAGGGTGACGACGAATAATGTCTAATGTCGGAAGAAGAACGCCCGATCACGCGTTCGCGTACTTTGGTTGCCCCCACCGACCGATACCGCTTGGTTGGTTGGAAGGCTTCGCGAATAGTGTGTGCATTTGTCAAGGCAAGGTCCTCTCCATTGTTGTGGACCGCACTGCCCCCACATAATATGATACCCATACTCTGCACGCCAGGGGCATCCTCCCGCGCAATCATACAGAACTCCTGAGTGAGCCATGTGCCTGTCACCCTTGCTTATCCGGCTATCACGCTGTCCTCCATTCTTCTCACACGCCTGTTTCTGTCGTCCGCCGAGGATATGCTGTCAGTACACTTCACACTTATCTCCAGTCGTCTTTGTCCCTTTGTATGCTCCGTTCAAACACCTCCCGTCCTGCCCTCATAAACATGCCATGGCTATCGCATTTAGAAAGTACCCGTCCTCTTCCCTTGTCGGGTATCGATATCGTCCTTGACTGTTCGTATTGCCTTGCTTCACCGCCATCCTTGATAACAGTCCTCGCTCGAACACCATCTGACTCGAAAATAAAATGACGTCCCGAGATTTCAAATTCACAGCATATCTCTCCCTGCTATGGCAATCAGAAACAATCCGGCTTACTGTTCCATTTCAGCTCACGGGACCGGCACCACGAATCTGCTGCATCACAAGATCACTCATGCGCCCTAAGCTCTTTTATTAGCCACTGATCGCAGACGGCGCAGTGTGGCTCCGACTCGGCGGCACACGGACACCTTTCGCCTTCAATCGTCTCCGTTTAGCCTCTGTCATGTTCCTGTCAGTCCCAATCCAGAACCGCGATGCACTCTCTCTCCGCCCTGGACGTACCTTGGATATATTCTTCGTCTTCCCTTTCATCAAATCGGACATCCTCCTCCATCACTCCCTCGTCCATCGACATGTCATTCGCTCGCTTGACTTCCTCATCATTTGATCGCTTCGCACGCTTCGTGACCCTGAATTTGGCCACAAAGAAACCATCCATGTTGTGTACATGAGGGTAGAACCGTCGCGTCAACTTGATGCTTCCATGAAACGATTTGCCACGATAGCTAGGATATCCAGGGCGCCCAAATTCAAGCCCGGCGTCCACCAAATGAACATTGGGGCGCTTTCGAAGCGCATAGTCGACAACTGCTTCGTTCTCTTCGACGGTAACCGAACAAGTCGAATAGACCAAGTATCCGCCTGTTTTCGAAGCTGGATTGACGCTGTCAATGGCACACAGGATGAGTTGCTTCTGTAGATGCGACAGCAGCGTGAAATCCCTCTCTGTCTATGAGTCGTCACGCAATCACAACAGTCAATTGAATTTATGATCAGCGTCGAGGCGCAACAATTCGGCGCCCGGTGACGCACTTTGTTGATTTTGACGCTCGCATCCTTGCTGATGACGCCTGTCCCGCTACACGGCGCGTCCAGCAAAACGCGATCGAAGCCACCCATGACCTTGGGAAACTCGCGTCCGTCGTACGAACACACCACCACATTTTTGCACCCTAGCCGATGTACGTTGGCTGTTAGACTCTTCGTGCGAACCTTGTTGGCGTCGTTGGCAAAGATGACCCCAGTGTTTTGCATGAGCGCGGCCATGTGCGTTGCTTTGCCCCCCGGCGCTGATGCCATGTCGAGCACACGCTCGTGAGGTTGTGGCGAGAGTGCGATCACGGGTAAAAACGACGACGCGGCTTGGAGCATGTAATGACCGGCAAGGTATTCTGGCGTCGCACCTGCGAGAGAGATGGATCAATCAGCAAACGAATACAGGGCGTGGTTCTCGGTCGCTTACCGATGGGCACGCCGCTCTCAAACACTTGGAGCCCGACGTTGGTCCACTTGCCTATCGGCTCCAAATTAACACCGCGATCGATCAGCGCTTGCGCCAGATCTCGACGTCTCGTGCGGAGAGTGTTCGTCCGGATGGTGACCGGGCGAGGGACCTCGTTCGCATCGAAGAACTCGATTGCCTGGGTCCCAGTTCGTCAGAATGGATGATGTCGCGCTGGAAAGTCTGCTGGAAGGAACGCGCCTCTGCCACGGGGAAAAGCTGGAATAACTTCCCCGTCAGAAAGTCGTTGTACCCGTAATAGCTAGCGATATCGGACACGAGCTGTTCGACGAATTCGAAGCGAGACCTATCCCAGGAGGGTCGACGACGCCCACCCCCCCCAAAAAAAGACCCCGCGAACCGTCGTCAAAACCGATACGCTTCGGATCCGTGATCGTCATATGCGTTTGGAAGGAGACACGAACCTGCCCGTCTTGGCCCCGGAGGCTTCTCCTTTCCACCTCTTCAACGTCCTCACGCACTCGCGCATCCGTCTTTGGACGACGCGCACGTCCGGGCCGCCGGAGCTCTTTTCTTCCGCGCGCTCCTCCGCCGTCAGCAGCACGACGGCGCCTTCGTCTTCCGCGCCGGCGCCGGGCGCGTCCACCTCCTCCTCCTCGTCGGACATGTCTTCGAAGCCCTCGAATTCGTCCGCGTCGGCCTCGGCTGCCGTTTGGAGCTCTTCCGCGTCGAGCTGAGCGTCGAGCGCGGCCTTGGCATCGAGCGCACGAGACCGCGCCGCAAAGTTCGACGCCGTGATGGGCGCGTCCTCGTCCTCGTCCTCGTCCGAGGCGTCATCCGTGTCGTGGTCCGAGGCATCATCTGTGGATGCGTCGCTGTCCTGAAACAACGATCTGCGGGCGGTTTGCGTTCGTGAGAGGAGGGGGCGGCCCTTGCTCCTTGCGCACGCACCTGGTCTGGGTCGGCCGGTCGAAGCTCGAGTCTGCTTTACGCTTCCCTAACTTTTGGGGGGAGGAAGGCCCCGCGAGCTCTGGAAGAGACTCGGGGTCACCTTGTTTGTTCTTAGCACGTCTCCCCATGATGGAGTATCTTGTCAGTCGCTGTATTTGCTCCGCGACGAAAAACCTCGCTAAAGTGCCACGTGACTAGTAGCCATCTAATCCCATTTTACACACAAACCTATAGCAACTACCCGATTCTCAAGCCCAGGGCAAAACCTACGATGAAAGACGCCCTTGGCTGGAAATCGGCTGTCAAGAAATCGACTAGCCGTCTGCACAACGAGTAGACATTGGGTGGCCGTCTCGTCCCATCGATATCTATTCTATAAAACAATCCCTCGAAGCGAGCGGCGGCCCTGGTCCAATCTACTTTGATGATCGAGGTGGCGCCAAGATACTGTGTGTCGGACCCCGCATGAGCGCGTTTACAAGGAATCGACGAGGCATGCGGCGCTCACCTGCAACAACACGAAGATCCCACCGAAGAACCACGCGAGCGTCTTCGCGCCCTTCTTGACGAAAACCCCTGCGCAAACGCCAGAGACGGTTCCGAACGTGAGCTCATGCATGTTGACGATGGACTCCGGCGGGGGAGGAACGGCCGTGCGGTCGGACCGTCCCAATCCCTCGGCGGCCTCCTTCGAACCGGCGTCCGCGTCCTCTGAGATTCGCCCCAGTTTCTCGATCATCAAAAAAGGGCTCTCGTTGCCATGAGAGGGACGACGGACTCACGCTCGCAGTTCAACCCGCGCAGGTTCGCGTAGTAGAACGAAAGTCCGAGACCGGCGCCGGCAAGGCCAGTGCCCACACCGGCGGTCGTCGTGATCACTCTGCCGGATGTTACATGGTCGCTGAAAGGACGGGCCCGGAGCGGGGATATGGTAGCTGAGGCTTTCAGGTTCCCCAGGGGGTGCGATGCACGCTTTAGGCTGTGGTGGAGGAAAGTACGACGAAAGGCCACCTGGTGCGAGAATGCATGCGTGTACAGAGATGCCATAAGTGATCCTGCGCCGTGCCGGCTCATTGATGATCGTCAGCATAGATGGAGCCTGATTGTTCCCACCAAGTGAACCTTTTCCATTTAGTCACGAGGGTCCACACGAACGAAGGACAATAACGCCGACATATTCACGAAACCTTTGAATTGAACATATATATCTAGGGGCAATTGAATGATGTCCTTATATGGAACGTGTTGTACACTGTAATGGCATTGGATCTCAATCCTCCTCAATGGAATGTCCTATACAGTGTGACAAGACTCCAGGTGATCAGCATTCGTTAACCAGAAGGTCGAAAGCATTGGAGATACAAACGCTTGATGGCGCCTAGCTGGAACTACCGTTACGCATAAATAGAATTATTATCATGCTAGGGGGACAAGGTAGAAAAAAAAAAAAAAAACAGGGCTTAGCAAGCCAGGTTACAACATAGCAGCCGACGGGCTCTCATCTGTCCATGTTCGAGAGAGAGAAAGCCGCGAGAGTAGACGTGCACCTCTCTCTTTAAGGCTTCGCTGCCGCACTCAATACAAGCCGCTGCCACTGCGCTTTATCCAATACCTGCGTGTCACTACCTCTCCGCACAGCAAAACCACCGAGACCGCCGAAGTGGCTGAGGTGCCATGCTCCCGCCAAAACGTTGCACCGTTCTGGTGGGGTCGGATGCCTGGCGCTTGAGAGCGGCGTTGGGTCCCCCGGCACCGAACAGTGGATTGTGCAGCAACGAAAGCTCCTTCAGGCCTCCAGATGCACGACTGGGCTGCTGGAAACGCGCAGCGCCTGGCGTGAGAACCGGAGGAGGGAGCGTGTGGGGTGTCGACGCTTCCCATTTCGAATGGACGCTCGCAGCCGCCGAGTGGTGTGAAAATGCGCCAGACGTGATCATTCGCGCGAGCCCAGGGGATGCCTCTTCCGACTGTGAGTTATTCCCGACGGCTGCTGGACGAGAGTAATGATTGAGAATGGAGTCGAGTACTGGCGTGTATTCAGTAGCGCGCTCACGTTGTATGGTCACGAGGGGTGGTGGGTCGTGGAGAGAGATTGGCGAAAAGGCTTCGTGCGTTCGGTCTAGGGGAGCAGGGGCCCCTGGGAGCTTTTCCCCTCCCACGCCAGTTTTAACCATTGACGCCGGCGAATGGACAAAAGCTGGTGCGAGTGAGGGATCGCGGAAAGGGTTACGGATATACGGGTCAGTACGCTGGGGTCCAGAAACGAGGCTGGTGCGTTCTCCTGGTGCGTTCCTCATAGACATCGCTGCATCATACGGAGGGGTACCATTGCTGAGCCTCAATTTTGACTGGAAGCCCTGCCAAAGGAGGGGTGGTTCCCCGACAACGGTCGCATGACCGGACTCGTTGACGGGAGTCAAGTCGTGGTCTGGGGAGAGTGACTCCTCTGAAATATCACCCTGGTCCTGATAACTAACCAACCCCGTGCGCGAGTCAACGGAATAGAACGAAATTTGCCGTTCTTCGGAGGGGGTGCCTGCCTTGAACGAACCAGGACTCGAAGGATCTTCGTCATCATCACCCCCCGGCAAAGACTCCACCGGACGAGGGATGAAAGCCATGATTCCAAGAGCGATTGCGACACAGAGAACTGTACGTGTGACATGTCTCAGCATCGCTGGCCGCACATGCTGGTGAGGGAATCTCACCGATCCCAGAGAAAACCCAGCAGCCGATGAGGATGGTGAAGACGAAATTTTCTGCACGCCTTTTCCGTGCCTCGGGTCGGGGTTCAGTAAGGTGCTATTTGCGAAGGAAATGCGCGCAGCTCACCGAAGCCTTGGCAAGGAAAACGAGGACTGTATAGGGTGAAGAGCAGAGAGCTTCCTATGGCACGGATTAAACCACATCTCGGGTTTCGTGGTCGACAGCCTACCGGTATGGACTGACAAGAAGTGCAATCACGCGTGCAACATCCCACCAAAAACGATAGTGTACAACAATCCTGGATGCGGCGTTAGAACGGGGGCCGTCGTTGCGAGGATCGGAGGCGCTCACATCAAATACAGGAGGATCGCGGTGAATCCATAAAGTGACAGCAAGCCGACGACTACAATCTCTGTCTTGCACGTCAAGAGGGAGCACGCACGCTCATGGCTGAGATCGACGCACTTTGGAAACGAGAGAAATGGGACCACTCATGGGTTAGGAAGACGGCGAAGAGGGTGGTCCATGCGAGGCAAAGTAAAACAAGGAACGCTGCGGCCAGAGACGGCTCGATAAGTCAATAGTGGACGAGGAGGACCGGGACGCACTGAACAAAGTTATCCTCGCCCTGCGAAAAATGGCCCAAGCATTCATGGATAGAAAATGAAAAAGAGGGGGCGAAGGACGAAGGAAAACAATCTAAGGCGACACCGCGCGCCTCGGATCCAGAAAGTACGTCGTACGTTCGGATGCCAAGTTCAAGCGCAAAACTGAGCCAGCCAGTGTGAGGGAACGAAAAGGAAAGTGAGCCGGGTTCAAAGTTTGGCCTTCCGCAGGAAGGGTCCTTTTGGGTGCCCCTAGCCCACCGGCTGTGGCTGTGAGAACCTTTTTGACGGATTGACGCCGGTACGGGTGACGACCAATAGATGGCGGGCGCTGTGCGGGTCTCGTCAGCGTATTCGGCGTAGGATTGGTCGCGCGCAGGGTCATGTGACGGGATATGCGGTGGAATCAGGCGGGGCGATGAACTTTACGATACAGATCACTCTCTGTCGTAACGGCGAAGACGGCGAATGATGTTGGGCGGTTGGGCGATCTCCGCCTCAACAAGGGAACCCCCAGCCTCATCCTCCTTCCCCTTGGCCGCATAGCCTAAACGTCGACGGGTATTGATGACTAGGACGAGTTGGTGTTTCTAGGCCTTGCCTTGTAGGCACGCTTCCAGAAGATGGGAAGTCGGTGGCGCATTCTACCGCAACCCCGGCGCCCGTGTTTCTACAAGGTTAAACACTCATTCACAAGGAGAGAAGACGGTCAGGCGGCATTATCATTCAAAGGTAGCCAGCTCTCGAAGGAGAACGATGGGCCTACGGCATACAATCACGTATAAACATGGCCGGCATCACCTGTACATGTATCAGTCAACCAGAATAATACCGTTCCCACATGATGTTCAAGCCCGCACCAAAGATGATGATTTCCCAAACCAGACATCGGCGTTTTCCGTGATTGCGAGGACCCCGGGGAGCAACAGGCTCCGTCGGCCCTGGTCTACTGTATACGTTCACCATGGGGGCGTGTGTTGCTGTGTCCATGCAAACAGGCTTCGGGTGTCGGCCGGAAGCAATGCCTCACATGTTGTTGCTATGAGGGGCGACTCACCACACGTCTACGAAACGATGAACGACCCGTCGGCCGTCGCCCTAGTAAAGGTGCAAGATCTTACACGCTGGCGTTAGGGATGAGAGTAATTGCGGTCGAAAGTCGCACCCATTAGGATTGTCGTCGCCACTGGTAACCTCGACGCAACGGGGTGTATTCAGTTCAGGTTGCGGTTGCGGTTAGCACGTGAACGGCCGGCCGATAATGGTTGGTTGTTGATAGACTCAAAGGCGTTCTGTGACCTTCGACAAGAAAGCGTTTGCCGGGTATGTCGTCAGAGCAAGAACCGCTGCTTCCCTCGTCCTATGCTCAAGAAGAAGAAGCAGACGGGTCCCAAGCGCAGACGGGTCCGCCCCCCGCCTGGCGCGTCCGCGTCGCCGAAGCCTTGGAGGCGAGGATCACCCACAAGCTCGTCATCACGCTCGTCAGTCCTTCCTTCCCTTGCGGCGTTCCACGCCGTGGTCGTCCCGTTCCCCGTCTGACCGTCGTCGACCACAACGACGCGGTGACCGCCGCCAGACCGTCATCGACGCCGCCTGCGTCCTCGTCGATCTCGCGTACACCCTCCTGTCCTCGGACTGCGAGCCCGCGGGGGCGCCCCCGCCCCCCGAAGCCCCGGACTGGCTCGAAGCGCTCGCGCTGCTCTCGACCGCGATCACGACGTTCTTCCTGGTCGAGATACCGCTCTCGCTCTGGTCGCTCGGGCCCACGTTCTACGACCCGCGCGGCCGCGTCCCGCACGCCGCCCTCCACCTCTTCGACGCCCTCATCATCCTGACCACCTTCGTGCTCGAGGTCGTCCTCAAGGGCAAGGAGCGCGAGCTCGCCGGCCTCCTCATCACCCTCCGTCTCTGGCGCCTCCTGAAGCTGGCCGGAGGTGAGCGCCGCCGCGGGCCCTTCCTTCCTCCTTTTTTTTTTTTTTTTTTCGCTTCCGTCCTTTTTTTTTTTTTTGTTCTTCTCGTCGCTGACTCCAAAACCCTACCAGGCGTCGCTGTGGGCGTCGGAGAGATCGAAGAAGAGACCGTCAAGGAACTGGCGCGCGTGAAAGGCGAACTGGAAGAGTCTCGTTCCGCGCTCGCTCGGGCCCTCGACGAGAATCAAGATCTTCGCGCCACGGTTACTGAGCTGGAGTCTCGAGCCACCACGTTCGTGTGATGTTGTCGTTGTCATTGTCGATACCCTGCTTTGATCTACGTATGGTAACAACATCCCCCCCCTTCCTCCTCCCCGGGGCTTGTTGAAAGATGGACCTTGTTACTATTCGCGCGTACAGTACTATGTGGATTTTACATTAGCTCTCTATCGGACTATCAGTACAATTTTTTTTTAAAGAGTCGCGGACACGAGTACGGCTACACTTAAAGCAAACACGTCAATCGGTCATGACCGGTTCATGGGCATCGACATCATCATCATCACCATCATCATCTCGACTCGCGCTCTGCGCGTGTTCACACTCCATAAACCTGCCCCGCTCGCAGCCACTCGGACCGGTTGTCCACCGGAATGGGCTCGTCCTCGTTCAGCGATATCGACGGGTACGGCTGAAATCGCATGTCGCCGGCCGACTGCGGCCGCGAGCCAGGGTACTCGGGCGGGTCGCTGTCGCCGACGTCGCCGCCGGCTCCTCGATCGTCGTTCTCCTCCTTCGACCACCACCTGAGCTCCGGTCCTTTCGCGCGACGGAATCCGAAGGGATGGTCCCTTCCGGCCTGACCGGGGAGAAGACGTCCCCACCAAGCGTTCGACGACGGCGTGGGCGATGGCAGAGGCTTGTCGACATTGAGGCCGCCCGGAGGTTGGAGGAGATGATTCTCCACGTCTCGAGGAAGCGAGGTCGTCGAGTGGCGACGGGTGAGGACGGACAACCGGGTTGGGCCGGAGGTCTCCAGCGGGGGGAGTTGAGGAGCCGCGGAGCGCGTGTGCGCCTCGTCGTCGTCGTCGAACCAGACGACGGAATAGATGGAGGTGAACCAGAGCGCGGGGTGCAAGCGGACGTGCGCGATGCACAAGGTCGATATCGCGATGAAGTAACCCAGCACTGGACGGACAGGGGGTGTGCGTTAGAAGCAGCACGCCGGAGCGAGGGAAAAAGTTTTGGCACGCACGCAAGGTCGCGGCCAGCCAGGTGACAGGAACGAGGATGGTAATCGAGGAGCAGACCGAAATAGGGGCCCTCGCCTCGCAGAATTCGGGAGGTCCGGTCAACGTGACGAAGATGCTAGCCGCTATTAGTTGGTTCCAAGAGCTCCCACATCAGCAACAGCGCCAGAAAGGGAGCGAAGATGTCCAGCCTCGTACCTATTTGCAACATCGTAAAGACGCCGGTCCATATACCCTCGAACCCTACCATCGAAGTCGAGAAAGATGAAATTTTGACGTCCATCAACGCCCTGCAGGTCTGCCGTGAACAAGCAGATGGACTGCGAGCCTAAGCGGGCACGCACGAAGAGATGCACAGCGATGTCGCGATACTGTTGAAAATGACAAAGGCAGACGCTCCGTCGACTGTCGAACCCACCCGTCCCAAAGTCAATCGTCAACACCAGCACGGGACGAATCGAGGCTGAGAACGCACCATGGGCTCCTGCCGCTTTGCTCGCACCCACATTCCAAATCGCGAAAACCAGCGCAGTCAGGTTGAGATAAATCTGTAGACCTAGAAGACGAATCAACCCGACGTGAGATTTATCGAGGCGCAGCGATGTCGTGCTTTTACTGACAGAAAAAGACGAATCGGACGAGAAGGAAGGGAGTTTTGATCAACAAAAGCCGGGAGGGGACATCCCACTGGGGAGGTGGCATCCTCGCTGCTCCAGTGGATTAATTTGGACAGCCGGAGGGAGGGCCTGGCGCCAGGACAGACCGCAGGAGGTGAAGTGGAGGAAGACAAGAAAGGTGATAAAGCGAGGCTCCTTATGGGGTCTTTCCGTGTCGAACGAATCTCTGCAGCCCAAGGGTGTGGAGGAAGGGTCCGTTTGAAATGTGGAAATAATAGAATAGATGCCACTGCCTCCGCACGTTAACAAAACGTGAGACAACACAAACACACATACACGCTCTCCCGGTTGGAACAGAGAACACAAAGGAGGAACAAAACGGCACAAGAACACCGCGAACATGGCCTTTGAACTGAACTCCCCTGCGCAGGAGAACGAAGGACGCAACTCTGTCGAGACAGGCTCTGTGTGGGGGACGAGGGATTACCGGTCGTCTCGTAAACAACAGGAGGAGAGGGAGGAAGTTCCTCCGGACTGGGACTTCATCCGCAGCAAGCGAGGCTGCTCAGACCCGCGGCACAATACCTTGCCTTACCACACGCACGTAAAACAACAAGAATGAGAGAGTGGAGGATGCCGAACAACGTTCCATAGTTGTTACAGAGGAAGACGCCCACCCACACCGGAGGCATCCCGAGTCGCTGCCGCCGCTGGCCACTGCAGTTGATTATCGACGATCACGGTAGTTGTGTCGTGTCCATATATCCACACGCGTGCAGGTCAAGGTCGTCGAGCCCGCAGGGGCGCCAAAGGGGACAGGTCGCCTCGCGGGGTTTCGTCCAGTAGAGCCGCTATATAGAATAAACAAAAGAACGGCAGGGTCTACAAGGCTGTGGGAATGGAAACGGGGCGTTTTCACGGGCCTGTCCGTTGCTGGTTGGGATATGGACATGCAAGCAAGTACATTGTTGTCCCTCAGATGGTGGAGAACAATAAGTAAGATGAGCGAGCCGCCCATGGCACTGATGCACGTGTCTTGTTCTCTCCACCGTTGCACAATGGGATGATCAAAGTCGACGCAGAGGTTACCGTGGAAACGTTAGACATATACTAACTGACAGCAGGCCGTGACGGGGTCATCAGATGGGCGCATGCAAGAACCGAGAACGCCGCCTCACGTTGATAGTCACGGTAGCGTTCACATCGTGTCGTCGTCGATACTCTATCACACATTCGTTTCATGTTAAATCTGCACAATTATGTGTATTGTTCTGACCGCAACGCGCTCAACGCAAACAGTAGTCTCAAACGGTCCGTACAACTCGGTCCAGGGCTTCCGCGAAATATCGAAGATTCTTGCTGTTCAGCCCAGCCATCGAAATCCGACCGTTCGACGTCAAGTAAACGTGCGCGTCATCTATCAGCGCTTTCGACTGTGCCGTAGAGATTCCAGTGAAGCTGGTGCCAGACAGCCGCACCGTCAGCTTTACTGCCCCCCGTTTCGATTCTCGATTCTGTATCCTACGCACCTGAACATTCCGATTTGATTCACGATATGATCCCAGTTTCCCGGCGTCCTGAGCTCGTTGGTCAACAGAGAATGCAGCCGTTTGCGCATGTCGATGATTCGATCGGCCATCGTCCGAATATCCGCTTTCCACTCCTCAAACAGCTCCGGGTTCCCCAGGATCAACGCAATCTTGCGATGGCATCCAACGCGTCAGTTGCAAAGCGACCCGAATGAGTGACAAACGCGACTCACCACGCGTGCACCGTACGACGGAGGATTCGATATCTCACTCCGCTGCAGCACAGACAGTTGACTGCGGACGCGGGTCGCAGTCTCCTTATTCGGTGCTATGAGATGAAGTGCCCCGACGCGTTCACCGTACAGACCGGCATTTTTGGCAAAGCTCTGCGATCGACGCGGTTCAAACCCGTCGGATGCCAAAAGAAAAGAGTTGCCGACTGCGTACCTGACAGACGAGCATGGGCACGCCACGCCTAACAAAGTAGCGTATGGCCTTGGCATCGCGGTCCAGGTCTCCGCTTGCGAAACCTTGATAGGCCGAGTCAAAGATGGCGTAGTGCTTCTTCGCGATGAAAGCTTGGGCGATGGTCTCCCACTGCTCTTCGGTGGGGTCAACGCCGGTAGGATTGTGAGCGCAGGCGTGCACCAGGAACACGGAGCGCCCCGGAGCACTCTGCAGAGCGGCCAGGAATCCATCAAAGTCGAGCCCGATCGTCTTTGAGTCGTAATAAGGATAGGTGCGCTGCTTGATGCCGACATTTTCAAAGATGGCGAAATGATTCACTGCAAAAGGGCACGGTCCCCTTAAGCATCCATTCGTGCACAAGCGAGGGGCGCCCAAGGGCCCGCCGATATCCGAAGGGGGAAGGGCTGGGCGACACACGTACCCCAAGTCGGGTCGCTGAGATAGACCACCCTCTCGCCGTCGAACTGGTAGTATTTACTCAGGAAAAGCGCGGCGAGGTGGTTCGCGCCGGTCCCGGAGATCGTCTGCACGCTGGCGACCCGATCGTCGGCAAGGGCAGGAGAGTCATCTCCGAGTATCAGGCGAGCAGCGCCGGATACAAATTCGGGAAGGCCGGTGATGGGGAGGTACTCGTGATGCAGCGTAGGGTCACTCAGGAGGATGTGCGAAGCCTGCAGGGTCGTTTTGATGGGTGAAATGAATAAATAAAAAAGAGCGACGGAGGGTGTGATTCCTCGGAGATGATGGCACGCACCTTCCTCACCACGGGCAATACCCACGGCTTGTTGTCGTCGTCACGGTAGGCCCCGACGCCGAGGTTGACCTTCTGGGGGTAGGGGTCCGCTTGGTAGGCGGCGGTGAGCTTGAAAATGCTGTCGCCGGGCGTGTGCGTGAGCGTGAGCGTGCCTCGGTCGGGGTGAAGGGCTCAAGCGCACATACCTGTCAGGCGGAGCCTGAGGCACAATATCCCACGTTTCTGTGCATTTCCACGCAAATGAGTCCGTGACGGCCAATCCGATGATGACTCGAAGCAAGCGACAATACACACCTGCGGTCATGCTCTGCTGGGGATTGATATGCTGGGCGATCTGTTGCAATCTGCTTGACATGTTGGCGTGAGTCGATTTAAAAGGGTGCGGTGCGTATGGACGAACGGTGACTCACCGTTCGTTCGGAAAAATATCGTCACACGTGATAACTCGAATGTCTGAGGTCTGTGTCTGTCAGGGCCGAAGTTGGCAACAAAGACAACCTGTCAGCTAGTCACCGCTGGAGCCACCACCGGTAGAGGGAACTGCAGTAGTTGGGAGTCTGGCATTTCCGAAACCAGGTGACCCCTCGATTTTTGTATCGTTCTAGTAGCGCCCGCAGCCCGACCGCCGCCTCTCGTTACCCCAATTCAGGCAACATTGCGACGACGTAATAGCACGTATTTTCATCAGAAATGGTGACACATAGCGAGTCAACGCGAGGGTCGTTTACGCTCGGTGTTGGATGGGCCCTTCCCTTAGACACCCACCGAAACGGTCAGCCTTACGTCACTTCACTCGCACACCACAAAAAAAAAAAAATTTGTTTGTTTCAGTCACGCGTTGGGAACGACCAGGTTCGATACAAAAACGACGTAATCATCTACAGCGCAGAGTGCCCGAGATAAAAGAAAAAAAAAAGACAAAAAGAAGAAAATGCAGGGCAGGGATTAAGGGGGGTGATAGATAATATCCAAGATGTCCATGAGTGAGATGCGCCAGAGTGAAAAAGCGTGTGTCGACAACGTATGAGGGGGTGCCCATTCGAGGGAGAGTTAAGGCGTGTATAGTGATGGGCCGTTGATAGATGCCGATGAGAGATCGGGGGAGTTCGAAGGCGATGTCGAGATATCTAGGGAACATGACGCAGAGGGGGGGGGGGGGTTCACGCAGTGGTCAGCTTGGATGTGACGATCCTCTCGCTCTCCAACTTGAGCTTGTTTCGATTGAAGGCTTGTTGCCGACAATCCTCTAGGTTATTGCACGCATGATGCTCTGGTAACCGATGCTGCAAAAGCCACATTCCCAGTTTTAGCAAAAAGGCAGGCAGGCAGGCCCGAACCGAACCGACGCACAGTCCCGCAAAAGTCAGAGCGGCAATGGGGGCAGTTGCCGATGATGCGCAGAGCGGCCTGGTTGCACTGCTGCTCGCCTTGGAATTGGCAACGCTTCTTGGCTGGCATGTCTGTTTACGTCGAAGGCGTGTCGAGGTGCGCTTGGAGGATGCTGTGGAGGAGACCTAGAGTGAGCCAAAGCGAACACGGTGTGAGAGACGACGCGAGGATGCAGAGCGGAGGACAGACGACGTACGACGGGAGGGACGTGGGAGAGGAGACTTTGCTGATGTCGCAGCAGTCTCGGGTTGATTTATATGGCGGGGCGAGGGGGGACGCGTCAGCATGTGCAGTGATCTAAGATCGACGGTAACACCACCCACATGGCAAGTTCCGCGCAACAAGCCTCGTGTTCCCCGTGCGGACTCTCCCTACCGCCTCCCCGCGCAGAACATGTCCAGAACGTTCTCTCTCTCTCTCTCTCTCCCTCCCCAACATGCTGCAACCGCGACCCACTCCCGAGTTGCAGCAGTCCCATTCCAGACCGCCCTTTCTCTCCCCTCTCTTCTTTTTCGTCCGCACTGGGTCGTCGTTGCGTAGAGCCCAGCCCGCGGCTGTGGAGTTTCTGCGTCAATATCCAGCCGGTCAGCCTCAGCCTCGCTCGTTTTAACGGTTCCTGTTTCAGCTTTTCGCCGCACCGCCCGCGTCAGGCCCCGGTCAGGATCCCTGCAACCGCTTCGCGTACTTTGTCGCCGGCGCGACTCTCTGCAGCTCACCGATCTCCCGCCTGCAGTCTCTCGGTCACCAAGCGAGCTCCAGGGTTTGATAGGTACACCCGGAGGACGGGAAGCCCGCCCAGCTGCGTGCTGCGTGTACGGAACTCCTGGGAAGCGTTCAACAAATTATTTATCTCCCAACCAACCATCACCGTCTGTCTCTGTTTCCACACGTGCCACCATCAAAAAAAAAAAAAAAAAGAGCGAAACCAAAAATTTCAGTTTCAGTCGCGTGACGCCACTTACCCCACCGTGGGTCCCTGTGGGCCGACCGGGATAACGTCGCTAAACCCGGGGCTATTTTCCAACCAGCGTCGGGCCACCACCATCGAGATTCCTCCGTCCGACACCATCACCACCGAGATCGCACGAAGATCTAAACCGTCCCACCGGCCTTCCGTACATCGATCATCTCTCCCTACCGGTTCCTTCCTCGCATGCCCTTCGTTCAACCCTTCGGTGCAATGGACACTGATGTCGTCAGTCCAACATACACTTCACTCCTAGACACACGTCATGCCAAGAAGGGTATCATTATTCAGTGCACTAGCTATCTGAATGTAAATCGATCGTATGCTAACGGTACCGCATGTCCGACGAGACACGAATATACTTTATATAGCACAAAGACGCGGAACGAGTGAAACGACGATTATGAACGATGCGATCAATACGCTTTAAATACATCGAAAGCTCAGATACTAGGGCCATAGGAGATGATCGGCATATAGGAGTAGGAGAGACTCTGCACGGCTCGGAACTTTGTTTCACTGCTTCTTGTGGTTGTTCGCCACCTGAGTGCCAATGACGATGCCAATGATGGCGAGGATGATGAGGAATATGATGAAGCAAATCCAGCGTTTTCTGCGTGCGGATTTCGCAGAACTGACAGCCTTCTCCGTGTAGCCAAGACTACCGAGTACGGTCAATCACGAATGTTCCTGACAGTTCCAGGCTACCCACTCACCCGGTTTCAACATCCTTCTCAACTTCGGTAGCCTGAGCCTCGATGGTGTTGATGGTTTCATCTTGTTCCTCAACCAAGATACTCATCTGACGTTCCAAGGCATACGTGAGACAGGAAATCATCAACCACGCACGAAGAGACGGACGTCATTAAAAGTTGTGCGAGCTCAGCTATAGTCCGTTCGATACGCTTGATGTCTTCGTGACGTTCTTGGACTTCACGATAGGCCGCGCGAGACTCGCCGTACCTGTTCGAGTTCATGAGCTGATAAAGCATTCAGCGTCACCTAACAAAAGCAGGGGACGACGCGTACAGCTTGAGAGAATATTTGTCCGCCTTGGTTATCTTCGACGACGGCGCGCACTTCCTCCGGTGTTGCATCGGGCTTGACTGGAAGCGCAATCACCATCAGGGATGCATGAAACACAAAGTGAGACGAACCAATCTTGAACTGGCGCTCCATCCTCTGCTTGTATTTCTGCCTGTACTGTTGTTCTACCTGCTGATAATTTTGTATGGCCTCGACGAATTTCGACTTGACGAGTGCCGTCTATCGTTTATCACAAAAGTCATGGGAAGGTCAGAAAAATGGTGCCAGAGAGGAGAATGCCGCAACGCAGCACTGACCTGCTGCCTCTTGATCTGTGCTTCCCGTGCAGAACCACCCATGCGCTCAAGAGACTTGATCCTTCGCTTGAGTGTTGAGCTGAGGGCGCTTGTCTCGTTGACGAGTTCATCCAGCTGTTGAGCGTTCCTTGCGGCCGCGGCATCATCAGTGTTGTTAAGCGACCTCGCGTGTAAGTCCGATACCCTGGCGACGTTGTCGTTGAACAGCCTTATACTCTCTTGGATGGAAGAAATCTATGTGAGACGAGTCAACAGGGTTTGGTCAGCCGAGAGAGCTGCTCATCCTGCTGTCGGAGAGGTGGGGAGGGCTACCTCGTCATAGAAACCAGCCATGGTGTCCCCGGCCATGTTCGACGTTAAATGCGTCGTGCTGGGGTTCACCACGTCGGACATCTCATAGCTGGCCTCGTCGTCTTGTTGGGCGAAGGGGTTTTGTCGGCGGGGGTACCCGCTATCAGAGTGTTGTGTTGGATAAGAACTGAAACGAAACGGCTTAGACTTGACACCAAAAGAGAAAACTGAATCGAGACATGCTTGCTAGAATAATTGCCCGCAGTTTGCTGAGCCTGGAGAGTGTGACCTGTCAATACGGTTGCTGCGAATCGGACATGGCAACACTGACTCTCATCGCCGCAAGTCGGTCTCTAGCCATGGTGTGATGGTGTGATGTATGTGTGGAGGAAAGAGTGCGAGAATGGAAGACTTAGGATCGTCGACAACAGTCAATGTTGAAGCGAATAGAGGAAGTAGTCGAAGAGGAATAGGAGAAAGAGAATGGAACGGTAGTAGATGGCCGTTCACTGTCAGCTGCACAGCACAACGTCGTAGCCGGCCAAACCCGCGAGCCTCAAGTCTATCGCGACTGCGCCCACTCCCCTCACTCCCACATATAGGCCTCCTTTCACAAAGGAAACCGCCGAGTCGCACGTAAAATTTCTGAATCGACTGTGAATGCATCGAGTTGGACTTTGGCGGGCATTAATTGTCTCCATCATTGACCGACCATCCACAGCTCCATGATGGAGATCACAACACCGCCAAAACCTTGTTTACCCCGCTATAGATCCGTCATAGCATCCCTTCCGGTTCCACCATCACAGCTTTTCTCGTAGCACCGCGACCTGCCTGTCTATCATGGCACGGCTAGGTCCTCCAACTGCTTGCCGCCTCTCCACACTTGCTTCAAAGTCGAACACGTCGTGAACGTCGTCAGCGAAGTCCGGGTGAAGATGTTTGTAATCAGCGACTGTGAGCTCATTCAGCTGGCATTTTCTGGTCTCTGCGAGGGCCACGGCACGCCCAGATATATGGTGCGTCTCTCTGAATGGAACCTATGAAGCATCATAACAGCCTGCATGGTCATAGAATCGAGTCAACCTACTCCTTTGCGCACAAGATAGTCGGCCAAGTCAGTAGCCAAGACGTCCATTGTAAGCGCCCGTCTCATCCTTTCGGGGTGCACCTGAATTTCCGTGAATGCGTAGCCATTGTCGCAATTTGGATTGCTTACGTCTAGAGTACCAATGGCCCCTTCAGCGATACGAAGACACGACGAAATTGTGTCGACAGTGTCGAACAGGGGTTCCTTGTCCTCTTGTAGATCCTTGTTGTAAGTAGAGGGCAAGCCTTTATAGCTCATGAGGAATCCTGCCATCTACCCCGCTCTCAGCGTACAAATTCACGAAAAGCAAGCAACCAATGACTGACATGTCCGAATACGCGGCCGGACTTGCCGCGAAGCAACTCCAGCGAGTCAGGATTTTTCTTTTGAGGCATGATGCTCGACCCGGTACTGGGAACGGTTCGTCAGCTGCACTCGTCCTTCGATGCGTAAAGACGGCGAGAGCAGAGACCTATACGCGTCGCTCAGGGTGATGAAGCCGAACTCGGCCGAGGAATAAATGATAAAGTCCTCCGAAACGCGACTCAGGTGCGTCGTCGTCAGGCTTGCCCACATCATGAACTCTATGGCAAAGTCGCGATCGCCCACGCCCCACAAACTGTTCTCTGCGAGGGACTGGAATCCGAGCTCCTTGGCGAGAAATTGCCGGTCGACGCCAAACGGGTTGCCGGCGAGCGCGCCGGAGCCCAGGGGGAGAACGGATATCCGCGGGACGAGCTGGCGGAGGCGCTCGAGATCCGCGCTGAGAGGGAAGGCGTGTGACAGGAGGAGATGGGACCAGCGAATGGGCTGCGCGCGCTATGTAAAGGCATCTTTCGGTTAGGGAACGTCGCGTAGGTGCAGATTTGAAGCAGGAAAAAAAAAAAAAAGGAACCTGGAGGTGTGTGTATCCCGGCATGAGATAGTCCCTCTCCCTGTCGGCACGCTCAACTATGACGCGGATGAGCGCGACGAGGCTCGCTTCTATCTCGCCGACCTGCTCGAGGAGCCAAAGGCGCATGTCCGTCGCAACCTGGTCGTTCCTCGACCGACCGGTATGCAACTTCCCGCCCAAGGGTCCTATCAGTTCGCTCAAGCGGCGCTCGTTCGCGGTGTGAATGTCTTCGTCGTCCGGCTGAACCTGAAACTGGTTGGGGAAGAGCAATCAGGGGTCATCGTGAGAAGAGAAGAGAAGAGACAGTTGTCGTCGAAAACCGAACCTGACCACTTTCCCATTCTCTCCCAACTGCCGTGAGGCCTTGGACGATCTCGCTCTCCTCGTCTTTGGTCAGGATGCCAACGAGGGTTAATGCCTTGGCATATGCGATCGAGCCACGAATGTCTGCGGCGTGCATCCTCTGGTCGTATTTCAATGATTGATTAAAAGCGTGCATCCTTTAGCGATCTGAGCCGTTAGCAACTACATAGTGATACGAGGGCAAATCACAGCGGATCTGTATCTCCCGTGAAGCGACCACCCCATAGTTTCTGCTTGGCTGGTTGGTTTGCCATCGTTTATGAGAAGCAGGTGTGTGTCTCCGATTTGGCAACTCACTTCGATCATTCTTTTCTCACAGCCCCCTGTCGGTGTCACCCCCAATTGACACGATGCTCAACCTCTTTCTTTCGCAATTTCAGCATCCAACTACAGTCTTTATCAACAGCGGGTATGACGGATTACGCAAACCTCGCGGCCTGGGAAAAAAAAAAAAAAGAAAAAGAAAAAAAAGGCAAGCACAGCCGAATTGTGTGATACAACACGGAACCACGATCAAAAAAAAAATAAAGGACTGACTAAGGAAATGAGGATGCGTGCTGGAAACTCGAGCCGATGAGAACGGGACTCTTGATGATGGCGTGGTGATCAAGAAAAGCGCAAGGCAGACGGGCCCTCCACGCAAATCGATGCCGTTGTTCTGAGTTCCGAGTGGTGTCGTAAATTTCAAACTGTCCCTCAAGTTATACCACTGAATACAAGAACCCTGGGTTGGCGTTGGCACACGGCGGCGCACGGAGAGAAGTGCACTCCTCTAAAGCAGCAGCTGCAATCACAATTCTTACTGTTGCCGAGTCCATGATCCTAATGTGTCCGTGATCAGATTTGGGAACGTGTCAGTGTGGTGTCAGTGTGGTGGTTGCACTCGAATCCTGATGCCACGCACTCCGGTGTAATCAATTGGACCCCAGCGTAGGGCATTGAACCGTTTGATGATCGACGCTCTGTTATTACTGATATCTGAGGCAGCCCTGAATACTCCCTGAACAGGAACGCCATGGAAATTTACTGAGATGAACTTTACGTGGTACAGGTGTGATTGATTCTAGTGTCTAAACATAGTCGATTGTGACTGTGGCTCACCAGACCCAAGTCGGTTGGGTGGCTGGCTAGGCACTTTCTAAAATGCAGAAGGTGAATGGTATCATAGTATCACTTAGACTAGCCCTTTCCACCCCCGCCACAGGAGAATGCTTGCGGCACAAGACAAAAGGGAAGCGCCCGTACTAACCCAGAAGGTGAAACTCCAGCATGTAACGCCTACGCAAATACCACTGCCTGCGTTGTTGCGGGCCGAGACAAATGCATAGAGATATGAAAAGAGGGGTGTCCCGAAAAGAGGAGCATAGGTTATTATGCCAAAATTGCGCCCGGAGTCCCTATTTCCCCAGACGCGGGACACCACACTCGGTCTGGGTGGGAGGGATATCTATGAGCGATACGAGAGGATGGGAGGGGGGGGGAGTTACGTACAGAATTGTAAATGTGGTACCGTATGCAGTACCGGTTGCGATGCTGGATAAGTCATTGGAATAAAATTGGGCACAGAACATAAGGGTCAAAGCAACATACCTGAGCACCCGGAGGTCATCTGGGGTTCTGATAGCTAGCTCTAGGTAGACAAATACACCCGCCAGGAGAAGAGATATACCAGATAAGAGCGTAACTCTGCTAATTCGATACCTTCGTAGTGACGATGACCTATCATCAGGTACATGGGATGTGAGAGGAGCTATCAAGTCCGCAAGAGGGCCAGAAAGAAGGCGCGAAAATGTGTTAGAGATGGAGATAAGGCGAACTTGAGTTGCAGTCATCGCTTCTGCGGAGGAGGCGAGGTACCTAATGCCAGACACGGATTCGGGGTACAGAGAAAGCACAATAGTTCCTATATTCGAGATGATCATCTCGCACTGTAGAAGACCAGTCAAAAATACTCGTATTGCGCAGCCGAGCGGTGACTTACGGAACCAAGTATGATGAGTAATATAAGAATCAGGATCCAGAAATGAGGATCTCTGAACAGACGTAGAGCAGAACTGCTTCCTTCAACAGGCGTAGCCTGCACATCCGACCGAGACGGCTTGTTTGGCAAGAGGGGCTGGCGTTCGTCGGTTGAATTCTCCTCATCGTCACGAGGCGCAACTCTATCGAGAATTGACGCGCCTCTGTCGTGAGACTGGGGAAGGCGCAAGGTGAAGGCGCCAATAAGATTGACGGTTCCAGAAGCGACGGCCAAGAAAGAAAAGAAAAGGGTGACGTTCAAACCCGTGGAGGCATCGGTGAAATATTCTGAGGCCAGGAGCGAGAGGAAAAGCGGAGACAAGCCGAAGAGTGCCATGCTTGCTCCTGAAGCGGCACCAATATATTGAGGGAATGCTCTAGAGGCAGCAAAAAGAGACGAGAAGTATCTTTTGGATGTGAGGACAAGAGCTGACATTGGCAAAGATTCGACGTACGAGAACACCGTCCCGAGGCCCGACAGGAAGAAACAAGCAGCGAGTATCCTAAAAGACGATTTAGATGGGGCCGCAATATCATCTGGGGTCTTTGCGATCTCAGCAGCAAAGAAACCGAAACCAGTAGAAAAGAGGAAGGAAGCGGCCAAGGAGCATGCCCAAGGACCATAATCATCGATTGTCTTCCCAACAAGAGCGGCGAACGGATATTGACCCATCATTCCACTGGGACAAGTTCAGAGAGGAAGCGTTTAATGGATAGCTGAGAATCTCACAGAAGTGCGATGGTTGTTAGCTGTGGCTGCGTGAGTTTGAGATGACGAGCGAGGGCCGGTGAAAGCAAAGGGAATGTAAAGATTCCGCCGGCAAAGAGACTACAGAAAAGAGATAAGAGGCTCGGAAGGATGCTCAAAGGCAAAGACGTACGCATTGGCGACAATTGAGAGGCAAGTGAAGAAGAGTCTGACATTGTGCAGCACGGACATGACGATGTGTCCGCCCCCCGCCATGGGCGCTGAGAGTTTTTCAAATCGATGATAAGCACGTGACTGACGCGTCTGCCGTTCCGTTTCAATCAGCGTGTCGAGTCGAGTCGCGAGGCAAGTCTCCCCTCCGCCCTTGTTACTCTTATCCCCACCATGCGAACCTACTCCTCCCGCTCTTCTCGCGTGCCTCTGCGCTCCTCGTCTCCCTCCGACTTATCCTCTCAAGACGTCATTCCAAAAAAGCGTCCCCTCGCCGAACGTCTCGCCTTTCACAACACGCTCCAACCCGTCAAGCGCGCCCGCCGCACGATCGCCGCGAGCGTTTCCGCGCCGATCTCCAAGACCGGGCCGAGGCCGAACGGGTCAAAGGTGAAGCCCCGGAACGGGCGCAAGGGCAAGGAAGATCGCCCGCCCAAGGGTCGCGCCGCCCTCACCCAGCTCCACTTCGCCCTCGACTCGTCCGTCCTCCGCACGTGTCCCCTCTGCGATCTCACCTACACCAAGGGCGCGCCGGAGGACGAGACGCTGCATCGTTCCCATTGCGCGAGGGTCCGACGGGGCATGCAGTGGCGTCGCGACGACGAAAGGGCGACCGCGGACGCCCAAGTCTCCGAGATCGCCACCGGCGTGAAGCTCAAGGACGGCAAGTCGGGCAGGGTCATATCCATCAATGCCGAAGCTGGCGGGAAGTTGGGCTCAAAGGTGCCTTTTTTTTTTTTTTTTTTTTCTTTCTTTTTTCTCTTCGCGATGAAACTCATCTGACCGGAACGATCGATTGCTCACTTGAAGCTGTCCACGCTCCTGCACACGATATCCCTACACCTTTCCTCGCCTCCGCTAACCCGTGACGTGCTTCGCGTCTCGAAGGTGTACCTCTTCCTCCTCCCATCCGACAGGTCGCTCCCCTGCGAAATCATCGCGGGCTGCGCGATCGCCACCCACATCACTACCGCCATGGCCATCGCTTCGCCGGCCGAGGTCCAAGGACAAGGACAAGGGTCGGCCACCGAAAGGTCGACGGAAGCGAGCCCCTTACCGCCCGCTACAGCTCGCTTGGTCTCCGTGGACACCAATTCCAGTCTATTTTGCAGGCCGGAGCCTCTTTCAACGCCGATGGGCATCCCACGAGTATTTGTACCCTCCGCATTCCAAAGGCGGGGCATCGCCCTTCGCCTGCTCGATGCCGCAGCTGCGACTTTTGTGCATGGTTGTCCTCTGAACCCTCGTCGCGGTGAGGTCGCGTTTACCCAGCCCACTGCCTCAGGCAAGGCGCTCATGGAGAAGTGGGGTGGAAGGGGTGTTCGAATATATCAAGAATAGGAGGATGTCCTTATCTTGCCGAATGTCCGATCTCGAACTCGTTTAAGGGCTGCCTTTCAAAATTATATTATCTTCCCGCCGTTCATACCCGCCCATGTCGCCGTTCATGCCCGCCCGCGATGGGTAAATGTAGGTAGTGTATATTTAATAGAAATCCTTGGTATGACTCCTATGCTCGGTTCCATTGCTGGGAAGCGAACAGGGGCTGTACAAGTCTCAGCATAACATTGACCAATTTATATCCGATAGATACTTGATACAGAACTCTCATTAATGAACGCTAGTGCAGGGAATCTTCCATCCTCGATCGAAGCTGACAGATAGAAAGGTTGCATAGGTCCGAAAAGGTAAGGCTTGAAATTCATGCAGCGACAGCTATCACAGCCGGGCCTCCGTTGGGAACCTTGCTAGGCGGGGGAACGAATTGCTGCAAAAAGGTCAAATTGCGCTTGTTTTCATATTGTGGAGGAACCTGGCTAGGGGTACTCACTCTTGCCTTGATGCCCCCGGCAGCGGGAAGCCGGGTATGGCCCATCAACCACATGTCAATCTCAGCTGCAGCGCCACGCCCCTCGCTGTCAAGGCGTCAATACGATCAGTATCGAACTAAAACTGGTGTGTGTGGTGCCAGTCAGCCGTGCTCACCATATTCCCCAGACAATCAACGACTGGCCGCGACGACAATCGCCTGCGGCGAAGACCCCTTCCACATTAGTTGAGTATTGCTTGTTGGGCGTTTTGATGTTCGAACGTGCGTCCTGATTCACCCCGAGTGCCTTGATCGCCTCTGGTTGTGGTCCCAAGAAACCAAGAGCGAGGAACACGAGCTGAGCTGGATAATACTTCTCTGTGCCAGGCATGTCTTCGGGCTTCCATCGCCCGCTGCTGTCCTTTGTCCACTCGACATGGACTGCATACAACACTGGCTAAGCGACACGTGTGGGCATCCAAGACGACTGCTTACCCGTCTTGAGGCCTTGCAGCTTCCCGTCTTCATCTTTAACGAACTCTTTAGTCGAAATAGAGTATTCACGGGGGTCTGCGGGCGGTTTGCTTTCAGCCTCGACGATCGAGCACGCATCAGGAGAAAAGGTGCATACCACTGCCAAAGTGCGCTGCGACCTCTGTATGCCCGTAATCTGTGCGGAAGATGCTACATGCCGTTTAGCTTCGCAGAGACTAAAGGTACGACGTCTAGACACACCGAGGCCATTGGGGCCAGGGGTTGTCACGGCCACGCGACGCGGGCGGTTGTGGGAGTAGCTCGAAGTTTGTCACCGACTTCGCCCCATGCCGCATGGCCGTGCCTATACAGTCATTGCCCGTGTCACCACCTCCGATGACGATAACATCCTTTCCCTTTGCGCTGATATATTTCCCATCTTGGAGCTCAGAGTCCAGAAGTGAAGTGGTGTTCAGCTAATCATAACGAGATAATCTCGGTCAACGCCGCGACGCCGCGCAAAGCCCACGAGCAGAGCGGAGTATTGCTTTACCTGTAAATAGTCCATCGCAAAGTGAATACCATCTGCTTCACGGCCCTTGATGTTCAAATCTCGAGGCCAGGTCGCGCCCGTACATAAAACAACCGCGTCGTTGTCGGCGCGGATGTCATGTACATTTATGTCAGTGTCTACCCCAACGTGTGCATTCGGCACAAACACCTGCAAGTAGACGGAACTTTTAGAGTGACATAAAACATGCAGAGCACAGACCCTACCACGCCCTCTGCGGCCATCAAATCTAGGCGGCGTTGCACAATGGACTTGTCGAGCTTCATGCTAGGCGTGGGAAATGTTTTCAGCATCTAACCCCTTTGATAAGACTGTCACGTACTTTGGAATCCCGTACATGAGGAGTCCACCCATGCGATCGTTGCGATCGTAAACCGTGACCTTGTGCCCTGCTTTGTTCAATTGATCTGCACAAGCAAGCCCTGCTGGTCCCGAACCGATAATGGCAACCCTTTTTCCTGTGGTGAATGATGGCGGATTGGGAACCATCCATCCCATTTCAAAGCCCTGCGCAAATGAAATAAGGAAGGCGGATCACGCGAAGAACATTGATTAGTGACCTTGTCAATGATTGCACATTCGATGGACTTGATGCCGACAGGTTGTTCGTTGATTCCCAACACACAAGCACCCTCGCACGGCGCAGGACAGGCCCTACCCGTGAACTCAGGGAAGTTGTTGGTCAGCAACAGGCGGTTTAACGCATCCTGCCATTGTCCTTTGAAAACGAGGTCGTTCCATTTTGGTATGATATTCGAGATCGGGCATCCCGTATCTGATTGGCAGAAGGGGATCCCGCAGTCCATGCAACGCGCCGATTGGTATTTCAATTCGCTTTCGGTTAGGCGACTTGAAATCTCTTTCCAGTCTTTCGTGCGTTTGCGGGGGGGTCGATACGCCTCTCCCAGGCGTGTGTACTTCATGAATCCGCGCATCTTGTCCAACTTGTGCAAGCGTTGTTTCGTTGAGGCCTCATCGGCCATCGAATCTTCAACGTCGACGACCGATGGTTCATGGCGCTTGACGGGTGCAACCTGCGCAGCCTGTGGCTCCTTCGGAGTTAGAACCTCTTCGAGAATTTCGGGAACGAGATCGACTTGGATCGCAGTCCGTGAGGGCACGAGATCGATGACGCTTTGACGCAGCCTATCTTCCTTGGCCTTTACTGCTTGCTCTTCTAATACTCGTTTGTAGTCGGAAGGCATCACTCGAACAAAAGAGGGTAAGAGATGGTGGAAGTCACGTAGAACACGATCGGCAAGTTCAGAACGTGTGTAATGACGATGGTCCTCGATGAGGCTACGAAGTTCAGCGATTTCGCGTGGTTCCGTCACCGTCCCAAGCTCCACCATTTCTTGGTTGACCTTCGACGCGAACGTGTGAGCAGTATCCAACACATACGCAATGCCGCCACTCATTCCCGCAGCGAAGTTACGTCCTGTGGCGCCAAGAACGACAACTCTCCCACCTGTCATGTACTCGCATCCGTGATCACCCGTACCCTCGACGACGGCGTTGGCTCCGGAATTCCGAACAGCGAAGCGCTCTGCGGCAATACCACGGATGAATGCTTCGCCCGAGGTGGCACCGTAGAGGCATACATTGCCAACGATGACGTTCTCTTCCGCCTTGAACTGGGAATTGCGCGGAGGATAAACAATAAGTCGGCCGCCAGAGAGACCCTTCCCAACATAATCATTGGCATCGCCTTCGAGCTCGATTGTTATGCCCGGGGCAAGGAACGCCCCACAGGATTGGCCCGCCGATCCTGTCATGTTGATATGAATGGTATCTTTTGGAAGTCCCTCTTCTCCGTACAGTTTGGATACGCGATGTGAAAGAGTGGTTCCAAGGGCGCGATCGGTGTTGACCACATCGCACTCGATGCGAACGGGAAGTCCCTTCGTAAGGGCCGGTTCAGACTCGTCGACGAACTTATTGTCGAGGCGAGTATATAGCTTGTGGTCCTGCTGCCGAACGCGATAGGTCGCAGCACCTGGGCGGATCTTCCATGCAGGTTTCAAGATCACCGACAGATCGAGATACTTCGTTTTTGGAGTGCGAAGGCTCTCGTCGACCTTGAGCATGTCAGATCGTCCAACCATTTCGTTGATGGTCCGGAAGCCAAGCTTCGCCATGTAACTGCGGAGCTCTTCGGCGAGGTAATAGAAAAAGTTGATAACGTGCTCTGGCTGACCAGCGAACTTCGAGCGTAGCTGTGGGTCCTGTGTAGCAATGCCAACTGGGCATGTATTGACTGAATTCCCAGAAGCGTTAGAACGGGGCATCACGAATGGAATAGGAGCATCACACTTACGATGACACTTCCTCATCATGATACATCCCATGGCGATCAACGGCGCAGTTGCGAATCCCCATTCTTCTGCTCCAAGAAGGCACGAGATCGCAATGTCACGACCAGTCCTTATCTGGCCATCAGTTTGCACGACCACGCGACCCCGAAGATCGTTCATAACGAGGGTTTGATGGGTTTCAGCCAATCCGAGTTCCCAAGGAAGGCCCGCGTTCTTGATGCCCGTCCAACGTGATGCACCAGTTCCTCCGTCGTGTCCTGAGATGAGGATATGGTCTGCCTTTGCCTTTGCAACACCACTTGCGACGATCCCCACTCCGACTTCGGAGACGAGCTTCACGGACACACGGCTGCGCGGGTTAGCACATTTCAGATCGTAAATGAGCTGCTTTAGGTCTTCGATGGAGTAGATGTCATGGTGAGGTGGTGGAGAGATGAGACCGACACCTGCAGTGGAGTGACGCGTGCGGGCGATGGAAGTAGACACTTTGTGACCAGGGAGTTCACCACCCTCTCCAGGTTTCGCGCCTTGCGCCATTTTGATTTGCAGTTCATCTGCATCTGCAAGATAGTTCGAAGTTACGCCGAAGCGGCCAGATGCCACTTGTTTAATAGCAGAACGCATAGTATCTCCGTTACTTAATTTCTGTGATCGCTCGGCGTCCTCGCCGCCCTCGCCGGTATTCGACTTGCCACGAAGTCGATTCATGGCAATTGCGAGAGTTGAGTGCGCCTCCATCGAAATCGAGCCATACGACATGGCCCCTGTGACGAAACGTCGGACAATTTCGTTCCAAGGTTCCACCTGGTCTACGGGAATCGCCGTCGCGTCTTCATAGCGAAACTCGAGCAAGCCTCGAAGATGGATCCTCTTTGCCTGATTATCTGAGTTCTGCGCATACGCCGCGTACGCCTTTTGGTTCTTCTCGTGGACGGCATCCTGGAGATTGGCGATGCCTTCTGGATCGTTGATGTGCGGCTCACCACCGTCGCGCCAGTGATACTCGCCGGACTCTGGCATCCCGGCAGGGATCAAGGTCTCGCGAGACGGCCAGCCACGTTCGTGAAGTTCGAACGCATCCATGGCAAGGAGATCAAAATCTGCTCCCTGAACGCGACTGGCAGTGCCGACGAAGCACCGGTTGATAACGTCCTCGTGTAACCCGAGTGCCTCGAAAATCTGGGCTCCCTTGTACGATTGGAGCGTGGAGATGCCCATCTTGGACATCACCTTGAGGATACCGTTGTCCAGAGACGACCGGTACTTTTTCATGAGCTCAGGCAGCGTCATGTCGTTCTTCACACTATCCGTTAGAGAGAGATTAGAAAACCGCTGAATCGAACGCTGATGGTAAGAATTCTCCCTTACAGTTCTTCGCGGGCAACCTTGTGTATGACTTCGATCATGAGCCATGGACAAATCGCATCCGCGCCGTATCCGACGAGGACGCAGACGTGATGAACCTCCCTAGCCTCCGCTGTCTCCACCATAAGAGCAACCTTGGCTCGCTTCTTCTGGAGAACGAGGTGGTGATGTACTCCACCACAGGCAACGAGGGTGGAAAGAGGGACACGGGTACTGCAGGTCGCTCGATCCGAAAGGATGATGACCTTTATTCCATCCTCGATGGCCTGTGTCGCCTCGTAACACACCCGGTCCAGCGCTTTCTTGTAACCTGGAATGCCCTCTTCTTTCGGGAAAGTAACATCGATAGTACGGGACGGCCACGAGGCGTATGCGATCTTGAGATTCTTCATAGCGTTCATCTCTTGGATCGTAAGTATGGGAGAGGGTAGAACAATGCGATGACACTGATCTGGCCTCATTTCAAGAAGATTTCCCTCGGGTCCGACGTAAGTCTCCAGAGACATGACGATACTCTCTCGGATGGGGTCGATGGGAGGATTGGTGACTTGCGCAAAGAGCTGACGGAAGTAGTCAAAAATGACACGAGGCTGAGTGGCCAAGGCCGCGAGAGGTATATCGTTTCCCATAGAGCCAAGCGCTTCCTTTCCGGAGGTGATCATAGGGAGCATAAGGAGGTTGAGTTGTTCCACGGTGAAGCCAAAAGCTACAAGCCGTGCATCGGTCCTCAGCGGTGACTCATCGACGCTCACATCAATCGGCTGGAGGCGCGTGATACGCTTGAGAATGGTCGGAACCCGAAGCACATTATGCTCAACCCACGAAGCGAAGTCATGCCTCTTTGCAGTAGTCCTCTTCAGCTCTTTGTCATCAACGATGCGCCCCTCAACCGTGTCGACCAAAAGCATCCTCCCCGGTTTCAAGCGACCCTTCGAAACGACCTTTTCTGGGGCAACGCTCAAGGCCCCAACTTCGGAAGCACAGATTATAATGTCATCGCTTGTGATGACGGACCGACACGGGCGCAGGCCATTACGATCCAGGTTGGCACCACAATAGCGACCATCCGAGAAGGCAAAGAGTGCTGGACCATCCCACGGCTCTTGGAGGCAAGCTGCCCAATTGTAAAACGCACGCTTCCCCGACTCCATATGGTCGTTACCGTGCCAGGCTTCAGGGACGAGCATCATCACGGCCTCCGGAAGGGTGAGAACGCCATTGACTACGAGCAGCTCAAGAACGTTGTCAAAAGCAGCCGAGTCTGAACCATTCTCTTCGATGATAGGATACAGGAGGTCAAGTTGATCTCCGAATAGCGTGGAGTGCAGAACCCCCTCGCGCGCGCGCATCCAATTCTTATTCCCACGGACAGTATTGATCTCGCCTGTTAAACAAACGGGTCAACGGAGGAGTTTCTGAAAACCGAGGGAAAAGGTTACCCACCGTTGTGGGCCGCAAATCTCATGGGTTGGGCACGATCCCAGCTGGGAAATGTGTTGGTCGAGAATCGGGAATGTACCAGGGTGAAGTGTGACTGGTAGAGAAAGTGACTGAGGTCATGATAGTAATCGTACACTTGACGAGGGGACAACTGCCCCTTATATACGATGTTCTTGGACGACAGGGAGCAGATGTAAAAACCATTTGTGAGCGAACTTTACAAGTCACGATATGTTGAGCCAGGGAGTTGGACAGAGATAAGAAATCCACAAACATGCTATGCGTCGCGTGCTTCCGGAGGACGTAGAGCTGCCTCTCGAAGTGCTTTTCCTCAAAATGCCCACGTTGACTGGCATTGCTGTCTCCGTAGTGAGAGCGGAGAACGACAAAGGGCTGAAGGATGACGGGTTCGGTGCTGCTGGCGGCTGGTCCAAGGATGGTGCCATCAGTAGGCACCTCGCGCCAGCCAAGGACTCTGAGGCCGAGGTCCGTGGCGATGTCGGTGAAAATGGACTGATGCTCCTGGAGCAATGCTGAATCGTTGGGTTTGAAGAAAATGTTGCCGACAGCGTACTCGCCGGGCTCTGGCAAGGCGGAGCCAAGGTCTCTCGCTACCTCATGCTCAAAGAACCCATGAGGGATACCGGTCATCACCCCGGCACCGTCACCGTCGCGGCTGTCGGCACCCGTGGCGCCCCGATGGGTCATGTTGCAAAGCAATTGTTTGGCATCTGAAACAATCTTGTGGCTTTGTTCACCTTTGATATGGCAAATGAAACCGACACCACAAGAATCCTTTTCGAGCTCATTCATATAAAGGCCCTGGCTGGCTGGCATGGCGCCAGCCCAGGAGGAGGGATCGCGTTGTACTGCATGAAAGCCGTCGATAGAAGACTGGGATGCGAATTCCTCGACAAGGGGGATAGAAGGATCAGGAAGGGAAGGAATCCGGGACATAGAAGAGCTGTAACCCTCACGACGACTGGCAGCGAAAGGGGGATTCCTCACTATCAGAAAAATATCTTTTATGGGCCCATCGGTCGCCCGTTATCGTGCTCCGCTACTGCCGAATCAGTCGGCCGAAACGGCCCCTGAACATGATCTCTCAGCCTTATCATGATTCCACATACGATCTAGTCCCACTCCCGCGCCTCAGCCAACCAACTATCCTACTAACGCCACGGACAGCTACGTATGACAGTACTTACGTTGCCATTCTCCACCTCTCCACTTGCACTTGTACCTTTAACCAGCTCCGTCGTGCAACGCACAACAGACAGCAGCTAACGGATTCAGGCTCGATAACCATCCTCAGAGGACCAACCCAACAGACCTTTATGATGCCCGTTGTATTGCCTGACAGTTTCTCCTGAACTCATCTCCCACAGTCTCGCAGTATGGTCAGAAGATGCTAGTGGCGCATCAGAAGGTAATGCATTTGATCAACCTCAGGTACCACACTCACCAGTCACAAGGTATGCCGAATCGGCGCTAAATGCGCAGTCCCACACCCAACGCTGGTGTCCTTGCAGAGCCTTCTCGAGCTTGAACTCGTAGTTGGAAGAGATCGACCAGGTCTTCACGGTAGTGTCCGCCGAGCAAGTGGCGAGATATCTGCCATTCTCTGAGATGGAAGGCCGCGAACAACAAAGGGACGTCCCATACTTGACATCAGGGCTGAGAAGACAGCGCGTAAGATACTTATTGTGCGCCTGGAATTTCGTGACGGCCTGGAAGCGTGGTAAACCCATGCCCTCTTCGTTAATTTTCCACACATAGCATTTTCCCTGCAAAGTCGATCAATCACACGGCACTGGGTAACGCCAATCTCGCGTGACTATCACCTTGTTGTTGCCCGCAACGAGACATGACCCATCTGACGCTAGTGAGACAGATCGTATCGGGACGTCACCAGCAGGTGTCTGAACGCTTTCAAATAAGGCGATGAGATACACGGGGGGGCGGGCGAGCGACCATACTAGTTCATGCGTGCAGATGTTCTCGGATAAATCCCACTGCTTGATTCGGCCTGCTTGGTCGCACGATATGAGCTCCCCTTGATTTGGGTGGACACAAACATCGTTGACTGCGTAAATGGGCAGCTTGAGTCACGATCACAGCAATGAGTCAAGGACGTAAGAGCGACCTGGTGCCTCGTTGTTATAATTGCGATGCAAGTGGGTGTTTCTGCGAAAGGATTTTATCGTAACGCACGGCTGGGGCGTATTCGATAGGCTCACCGGAGATCCCATATCTTTATAGTACCATCTTCACTTCCCGTCACCAACCACTTTCCTTGACTATGAAAAGAGACCGAGGTGACATTAGAGGTATGGCCCTCGAAGGTGATGACCTATGTTCTTCACTTGAGAAGAGAGGGCGAGTGAAAACAATCGAATATCCAATTACGGGGGTGGACGAGGAACTAGCAATCTCGTATATGTTTACTTTTTTATGAATTGCGGCAGCCAACAAACGTTTGCTGTGAGTATTAGGGTATCTGATCAGGGGGACCGGATGGAGACCGGGATACACGCGGACGCACTCTGGAGAGATTGCGAGACGATTCACTTGCTGTGTGAACGTTGAGGGCGAAAGAGGGTCAGGATAGGAGAGAATGCCTCACACCCGACTCGCCAGACCGAGAGATCGTTCGAGAGCATATGCCACTCCAGGCTTCCCAGAACCGGATCTCATGGTCGTAAGAACCGCTCACGAGTATGACTGACATGTCATGCCGCGCAGGAGCGGGGGCTACGGGTTGGTTAGGCATGTGTTGGATACGTTAAACCCTTGGCAAATAGGGGGCGCCAAGTTGCGGTTCGTCGCTGGCCTGATGCCACGTTGGATGTATATTTTAGAACAGGCTTTGCCTCGCGCGTTATTGCCCGTTCGATCAAGGCCTTTGGAGGGAGGTTGCAGGTCGCTCGTTCGAGGGGCGAGACGCGACGAAGGGGGGGGAAAGGTTGATTGATTGACAGCCGCCGAATATGGGATGACCCTGACCGTAGCTGAGAGGGCTCGGGGTATCCGCATGTACGACGACTCCTTTATTTTTTCCCTCGCCTCGGCTTTTGCTCTCGCCGCACGCACTTTGTTGACCGTACGATGGACGTCTTCTACCATTTGCGATCATCTTCTGCCTTTCATGCGCGACCGCGCTATGAGAATGTCACCCACGCTCCGACCATGCTCTTGGCTCAAAAAGTCCCGCAAGGAGTCACATACGTCCCGTGAAAGTATGCTGTGCTTCCACTCGTGCCCAATCACACATTTCGATTCGACCGAAGCCTCGCCCCGTAGGTCCCCGGCCGAACCTGCCTCGTATGTTTGCGCTTGATTTTGGTCGGCTCGCGCGTTCAGATTACGTGTAATGTGTGGTGCCTGCTTCTTTTTTCTTCCGAGAAAAGTTCCCACTAGGGACCCGTTCTTGCCACGCATCGGGCCATGAAGCACGCCCCTGGCTCTCGGTCCACGCTTCCAAGGCCTCGAACGTTGGTGTAACCATATCCGACATTTTGCCCTCCTGGAATTCATAACGTTTTCTAATGATCACAGTTTGCAATAAGCGGCCGTCGATGTTCTCCTTGACACAACCCCTCATCTAATATGTGATGGAATTATCCCAGCAGACTTTTGATCAAACGCAAGGTCCTTTAATCCACGCGTCCTTCTGAACGAACTTGACTCATCATCCGAAAGCAGAGGCGCGCTTCGTTGTGTGGGAGCACTTTACGATCACTCCTCGCGCAGTACTCTTCTTGCTACTCCTCCGTTCCTTTATAAAAAGAGGTTCGAAGTTGGCCCAATCTCTAGGCTTGGAGCCAACCTCCTCACACCACACTCACTTCCCTCTGTTTCGGCTATGAACCCGTCGCTTCAGGCGAGTTTTTTTTTTTTTTTCCCTCCTTGACGCGTTGCATGGCTCTAACATGGGCGATGTAGATTGGCAGCCGAGTCAGGTGGTGGGATACTCGGGGGCAGCTCAAGCATGGGCTAGTGAGAAGAATCAATGTTTTGAACGACGTGCGTTGTCGGACCAGATTGACGTCTGCCAGTTTCTCATTAGGATTTTGCTTTTTCAAATAGGGTTCGCAAGTCGTCGTCGTTCAAGTAGACGATGGACAGCCATCAACAGTGACGCTACCGTACGTATACAACATATCTGTATCCCTGACTACGTATGAGCTTAAGTTTACGACCCCAGGATCGATCACGTACAGCTGGCGGGATAGCAATAACGATGCCCATCGACCATGAAGCGAAGACAGCGTGGCGACTACCCTTACTTGTTGTATCTAATAGCTGGAATAGATTAGAATTTAGAATGTATCGTACTCGTATCGTGCACAGACTCTCGTACTCACGTAGATCGCACCCAATAATTTATGTCATGTTTTGATAGACTCACTCATAACACGAGAGGATTTCTGCGAAAGTTCTCTGCGCTCTCGGTGGCGTCGAGAATGACGTCAACGAGATGGGCACACCCTAAACGGCCTGTAAAAAGTAACACAAATTCCCATGGTTCGCCAAGTTGCCAAGGGCAAGTCTAGAATTTCGCTCGACAAAGACGTGGCAGGATTGGGGTCACAGCGTCGGTCGGTCTCGCCCATGCTCCCCCCCATACGACGAATGACGCGGGTACAGCGAAATGCTCATTGATGTAGACGTGATGGTTCTCCTTTAGCATCTTTGGAATTTGAAACTGGGCCACGCCATGCCTGCACAACACCGCAGTTGAGCTCGGGAGAAAGTTCATTTGTTAGGATATATCGCCAAGAGGATAAAGGGTCCCCCTGGCAGCGCGTGAAAAGGATGGGAGGAACGCACTGTGGCATTGTACGATGAAAACAACAATTGTCATGACAAACGGTGGCCATGATCTCTGGTAGAGGGGCATGACGGAGCATCCAGGAACACGTAACGATTGACGTTGGGGGGGGCATGCGGTGTGGTAGTGGTGCGCGTGTTAATCCTAGTGCCCGTACGGCATCACTGCGGCTTGCGACTTGCAGGAAAAGAAAAGGTTCCGAGGGGAACGAGGTGAGGAGGAGGAAGGGAAGGGTTTGAATCGGGTCTATCGGATCTCGATTGGCAAATCGCTTCGAATTCCGATCCAGTCCGTCCCCAACTCGTCTCGTCTGATTGGAAGTTTGAATGGAAGTGGCACTTCCTGTTTTGTTGAAACCATTTCGATTTTGGCGCGTCGGCTGCCACTGCCTCGCACTCGCAGGCACGATGATAATCAACTACTGCCTTCATCTCACTTTCTCGGTAGTCCACCTGTCGTTATCTCTCCTCTTCCCTCTGATCTCCGTCCTCCTTTCCGCCTTCCAAATCATCTCTTCAATTCTCTTCGAGCTCGCATCCGACTGGTATGGGATACCCCCCCGCGCCTCTTTTCCAACAGAAAAATGCGCCATTCTAATCCTAGGGGCCCAGGACGGTGCATCTCTTCCTCTTTCCTTCGAATGTTGATATCGACCCGCGCCTCCGCACAGGTGTGGGAAGAAACGCGGTGCTTTCATTCTCTCAGTTGGGCTATACCGTCTTTGCATTGTGCCCCAATCGACACGAAGAGTCTGGACCCCCCGTATCGTCTGGCAGGTCGAGGGATGTTGCCTCGGTGAGATCGGTTGTATCAGATTCCTCTTGGCAGCGGCTTATCCCACCGACGAACGAAATCACCGCTCATCCAAAGCTACTTTATATCTGGCATAACAGGAAAGAGAGGTCACGATCCATTCCATGGGGCCTAGTCGCGCCGGTGCAATTGAATCTATGGTCCCAGTCTCAACGAGAAGCAGTACACGCGACGGTCTATGCACATTGCAAAACTTATGACCTTCACCTCGTAGCATTGGTCATCTCTCACAACTCGCGACCGCTACGAGGTACAAGTCTGTCATTCATAGACGCGCCAGATGTGACAGAGCACACCGATCTACCTCCCGAGGTCCCCATCGGTGAAGACGCATGGAGAATCAGCGTGCTTGATGAAGTTATAGAACCAGTACTCATGGCATGCGACTACAAGACCCTGCTCACCGAAGCATCGGGCCGAGTTATCATACTTTCCGATTTTTCCCAGGGTGGGTATGATGATCATCCCTTCGGCAAATGTCTAATAGATCTGAAACAGGCTCTCCCCTTGCATTCCTTTCCCTGAAGAGTCGTACGGCTGCAGCTGAAAACTTGGCCGAAGTACTCGAGTCCCAGGGTATCCGCGTCTCATCGATCCGCTTTGGACCTTTGACACACCCTTCGAACGGACGACCACCAGAGCGTCGCAACTTCAATCAGTGCGTGGAACCTTGCCTTGATCCTTTCTCAGATCGAGAGTGTCATATCGGTGCGGCCAGGCGTTTCTCCCGGCCTTTTGGTACATGCACCGTACTCCGACTCTCAGAAATGTTCTGATGATCTGCCAAAAGATTGGCAGGGATCATTTGAAGTATTAATGCAGAAGATATCTAGGCAACTTACAGTACAGGACAACTTCCTGCTCACTGTCCTACATCGCGTTGTGCGATCACGGTGAGTGTCCTTTGACGGTGGTTCGATCCCCAGCCATTATTATATATCCCAGGCACCCAAAATTCACCTATACTATCGGTCTGTATCCTATTTTACGCCTCGCGCTCGGCTTGGCGCCCGTCAGCGCAAGGATTGCAGTGAAGAGCTTCATAGTCAATCGAAAGGGTAACATAGGGACCTGACTAGGTCTTCGAGTCCGACTTTGTATTGTTATGATGAAGGGCCTCCCTTTAGCGCAATGGGGGGACAATCCTTGGACGTGGCGAGTTGTAAATCACGAACCTCGCCGAATGAATATATCAAACCAGAAACGTACCCTTATCATGATGCTCATGCGCTGCCCATGAGAAATCTTCCTGAGTACCGAGTTGTCATACAGTATCGAGTGCTTGTAATTGTAGCGAACAGTGTTCCTACCGCCCTCAAGTAACAAGACAGCAAATCACACGATTGCCCTCACTTTTGGATATATACGCTGCCAGACGGCAGCGAGAGGTCGAACGTGTGTCTCGGAGTCCCATCAACGTCGTCTTGCACAGATTCCATTCGCAAGGTCCTCTCAGAACCTAGGCTAACGCCCAGTATCCAAGACCCGCTTGCACCAACGTTGTCAACATGCGGAAGTATCTCCCCGTCAGAGCCCAAATGCAGCAAGTGCGTTTGTGTGTTGCCCACACTCGGGTAGAGTGTCTCCAGACGACCAAGGGCTGCTTTCAATACGGGACTGTTCTCGTCATCCCAGGTCGACACACGCGTTTCCCGGAAGCGTCGAATGACGCCGTCATAATGGCCCTACGGTCGGACGTGAGGTCCGATTTTCGCCGAAAAGACCGAGTTCGAGGGGGGGGGGGGGGGGACGGACGAACCTGTTCGAAATGATACAGATCGTCAGGGAGAAAGGCATCCCTTGGATCTCCGACGGCCGTCCGTTGTTGCTCCTCCTCCTGGTCACGACGGGACAGTGTCGCAAGGAAATCTCGGCGCCGCTTACGCAAGGCCCTCGGTTCGGCGGCATCAAGCTTTCGAAGGGCCGCCGAGAGCAGCGCGCGCTGCTCCGCCGGGTCAAAGAAGCGCGGAAAGAACAGAAGGTCGTCGTCGTCATCCAAGCCAGAGCAGGCGGGCGACTCGGAGGAGGAGGACGAGGAGGAGGCCGGACCGGACGGAAGTGAGCTGGAACGTCGCGACGGCGCCGAGCTGCGACTTGTCGAAAGGCGAGGCCATCTGATAGGGCGACGGCTCACCACGGGGCCTCATCTGAGCCTTCGAAGGGGGGTGAGGGGCGGGGCAGCACAAGCGCGTACGGGCCGAAAGTGCCAACTTGACGTTGAATGAACGTATGCGATCGCGCGCGCGTCGGAGGTATGATATACTAGTGGTAGGCAGGGTATTCGTTTGCAGGGTCGCGTCCGCGGGCGCAGGCACTACGTCGGTGACGTCGCGTTCGTAATACTAAAGGGGATTCGACCCTGGAACGGGCGGCGCAAGTGCAATTGCAACACGACTCGAAAAATCCACACCCGCACGTCGTTCCTTTCTTCTGAGTCACGATGTCAAACGAGACGACATCCGACCCTGACCAGCTCCACAACGGCCGAGGAACGACCAACTCAGCGTACGCCGCCGTCGCACGATCGTTGACGCGTGGCGCCGCGTTATACTTCTCCAGACCCGTACGATTGTTCAGACCTTCCAAAAGTGAGCGTACTTCCATGCAGCAAGCGAAAGAAAAAAAACTTTTCAATTCAGCGGTCCGACGTTTGGAAAACAACAAGTCAGTGGCTGGCAATCTCTCAGGAGTCTCGCCGTTAGCGGTGGGGCGTCCTTGAGCCCCAATTTCGTCAGACGGCTCGTGAAGACGGAAGGGGTGCGTCTGGGAGGAGGGAGCGTGTTCTCGTGACATTCCATCTTACTTGCTCCTCGTCCCGCCCAAGATACTAGCTATCGCAAGGCACTTTGTCCCACCACTCATCGTGAACGCAGCGCTTGGCACTGTCCTATGGACGGCTTACTCTGAGAGCTCTTCGGTGTTGGGCAGTCGTGACGCCTTGAAGTCTCATCCGATCATGATCGCCACGGTCTCAGGTGCTGTGGCTGGTGGTGCCAAAGCCATCGTGGCTGCTCCCGCCGAGAACGTTCGCTTGGCCATCGAGCGTAGTACGGGAGGGGATTGGTCTCAAGCGTGGAGGGAAGTCATCCGAGACACCGCACCGCACCTTCGCGAGAGGAAAGGTCTTCACGAACTCAGGCAGGTCCGAAGCTGGATGATGAGCGTCCGTGACATGGCAGGACGCGGGTGGAAAGGCTGGGGATGGGGGCTAGCTAAAGACATCTGTGGTGAGCCTTGGAACCCGTGTTCATGGTTGGGTGCTGTCTTGATGTGCTTGCGTGCTCTCGGAAAGGGTTTTCTGTGTTTTTCGCGATTTTCGAAGTCACTCGTGCCGTCGCCACGGGCATGAAGCTTCTGTCGCTCGGGTTCTCGCAGCCTTTCAAGATGGCTGACGGCGGCCAGCCGACAGTCGCGCGACGACACCTACCCCGTGTCGTTCACGGGTTCACTCTGGTTGCGGGAGGGGTCACGGCGGGACTGGCATACGAGGTCGTCTCTCGACCATGGGACGTCGCTCGAAAGCTGGCCGAAATCGAGCGGGTTCAATCCTCCGCAACTCGTAGACCACGGCGCTATCTTATCGAGAGCATGGCACGCAAGATCTCTGATGATGGCTTGCTCTCCTTCTTCCGGAAAGCTGGGGCCAAGGAAGGAGAGCATTTCACGTAGTCCTTGGAGGCAGAGGTTGCTCGCGGCTGCGCGGACACTGGGACGTGTGGGCCCCTGGGGTGTGGGATTCTTGGTTTGGGAGGCACTTGGACCCGGAATATCATAAGTGATACGCTCAATGTAGGATCTATTAGACTAGACATACCCGCTGTCCTGCCAACCGGTCCGCTAGATCCCGTCGGTTGATCTTTCGAGCGCCCTTCTCGCGGTTTATCGTCTCATCATCATCATTCGTCTCATTGTGAACGTTTTCAGACAGATATAGGGAGAAGTCATCATGCATAAATGCACCCGCAGGGGCTGTGGAAAGGAGTTCGACGATACAGATAATTCAGAGGAGGCCTGCATCTACCACCCTGGCGCTCCGGTAAGTATCCCTGCGTCGCCCCCTCCTCGCCTGACCACCTTAGATGGCAGGTATTCCACGAAGGCCTCAAGTCTTGGTCTTGTTGCAATACCGTCAACAAGCCCGTTTTGGACTTTGATGAGTTCATGGCCATCGCCGTGAGTGGGCCGTCGGAGGCTCGTCCGTCCTTTGTGGATACCCACGATCGTTCGCTGTAGGGATGCACGCGCGGCGTGCACTCTGTAGATAGGCCAAAGGCGGAGCCTTCCGGAACGTCTTCGGCGCCGCAAAGCAGGTCTCTTACGATGACCGAGTCTGCCGATGGGAAGGAGGTATACACCACGACCTCGGCTCGTGCTCGACCTCAGAGGCCCGTGGAGCGCGAGGCGGCCACTCGCGCCGCACCCCCGGTGCCAGCCAAGGAAGTCGAAGAAGGGGATGACCTGGAGGCAGTCGTCCCCGAGGGTACCGCCTGCAAGAGAGCCGGGTGTAACGTCGCCTTCGTGGGCGATGAGGAAAACCGGATCGGCGACGGACCGGGGACGAGGTGTCTTTATCATCCTGGAGCGGTGAGGCTTGCATGTTTCATGCGGGTTCCCCATGACGCTGAGAGACGGTGCCTGCCGCGGACAGCCCATATTCCACGAGGGGAGCAAGGTTCTCGTCGCGGTCCATCTTCCCCGATGTGTGAGATCGCTCATGCAGACCGCCTGACCAGGGCTACCTCTGTTGCAAACGTCGCGTGCTAGAATTCGAGGAATTTCTCAAGATCGAGGGATGTGCGGAGGGGCGACACCTCTTCGTTCGCAAGTCGAAGGGAGACGTACGTGGTCAAGGAAGCCCCCCCATGTCTAAGCGCCGTTTCGCTGATGACGAATGGTCTGCCCCGATCCTTCCACAGCAAGCGGAGCAAGTCGTGAACTGTCGAATCGACCACTATCAGACGCCGAGCACCGTTTATGTCACCGCGTTTGCCAAGCAGGCCGACAAGGCACGGAGCGTTGTGAGAATTGGGGAAAACGAGGTAACAGATCGCACGGCAAATCCGTCATTCTTCTCAGACATCAAGCTCCCTTGTGCAGATCCACTTTGATCTCTATCTGCCCGGCTCAAAGCGGTTCACGCGCTCCGTTCAGCTCTTCGGGCCTGTCGACCCGTCTGCGTCGTCCTTCAAAATTTTCGGTACCAAGGTGAATTTTTCTCGATCACCTGATATTTTTAAATTTTCGAGCAGAAATTTCCAGGTTGAGGTTCAATTGAAGAAGCGTGATGGAAGGAGCTGGACGTTACTGGAGAAGACCGATCGTGATCTTGGACCTGTAAGTTTTACATTCGGAGTGACCGGGCGCACAGGGACGGTCGGCGCAAAGGAGTTCGTCCTAGATGAACAAAATAGTCGCAATCACGCTACTTAGTGTTGTCCCCCCGGCTACTGACGGAGAGCCGTCCGATAAATATTGTGTGATGTGCTAGAAGAGTGATGTGTGGTGCATGTCTAACATTGTTCTCTAGTCTACAGTACCTTGGGAAGCTCTATGTCGTTATATATCTGAATGACGTCGTCTTTCCTGAGATCCCCGAATGATTCTAGGCCAACACCACATTCAGTGCCCTTGGTCGCCTCAGTAATATCGGTTTTCAGATGTCTGAGAGTGTCTAACCGGCCTGATGATAGTCACTGTGAGCGCCTGAACTACTCGCGGTGTGTGGTCCGCCTACCTTCGTGAACAACCTCGCCGTCCCGAACCACTTGGGCCTTTTTACTCTTGTCGAATACACCTTTCGTGACGCGGCAACCGGCGATAGTTTTGGTGCGCCCACCAGAGAGTTTTATGTCGAATGTTTGAAGAACGGACGCCTCGCCAGAGACCCGCTTCTCATACATGGTTGGGAGTAAGCTCGCGACCCGCTGCCTGACGTCCTCTATGACTTGATAGATAATCTTCGACGAGAATAGGGTGATGTTGTTCGCGGCAGCAAGAACGGTGGTGCTGCGGGAGACAGGAACCGAGAAAGCGACGATCATGCCTAAAAATTCCAAGTCGATGAAAAGATATTTTGCGCGAATCACGGCTCAGGGATCCTCACTTTGTGATGTTTTCGCGAGGAGAATGTCGGATTCAGATACCTCGCCTACGCTCGTGTGGACAATTTTGACCTGTGCACTCTCGTTTCCGATGCATTGTACTGCGCTGACCAGAGCCTCGACGCTCCCGCTCACGTCTCCTTTAATGATCAATCGAAGCTCATGCGGCTTCTCCGTCTCAATCGTGATCTCATGCTGATCAGTTTCTTCGCGTTCCCTCTGTTCACGGTCCAACCGGCGTTGGACGTTAATTGCATCGATGTCCACCATCATGGCTCGCTCTTCCGCTTTGCATTGTCGATTAGCTGCTGCCCGCTTAACGTCCTGTTCCGAGCCTTCGAGAACTTCATCACCCGCCCCTGGGAGGTCCTTCCATCCCGACACCGTGACTGCCATTCCAGGGACGGCAGCCTTGACGGGTGAGCCCGTAGAGTCATTCATGACCCGGACCTTGGCATGCGTCGTTCCAGCGATCAAGTGGGCACCGGGTTTGAGTGAGCCACGAAGTAGGAGGACAGTGGCAACAGGCCTGTACGCGAGATTTGAGTGGAATAGAAAGAGTGATAAACGAGTCCTCACCCGAGACCCTTTTGCAACTTAGACTCGATGATATGACCACAAGCCTGGCCCTCATGGTCGGCGCGTAGATCCTGCATCTCTGCAACAGCAGTTATAGTCTCTACGAGTCGGTCAAGGCCTTGACCAGTTAAACCAGAAATTTCCACCGATGGTATATCACCGCCCATCGCCTCGAGTTGTATACCCTCGACCAAGAGGGCATTGTGAACTTTACTCTACGGAGGATGTCAGGAGAGAATCGAAATGTAGATCGCAACGCACAATATTGACTCCAGGCTTATCTATCTTGTTAATAGCCACTATGAGTTGCACGTCCGGATCCTTCTGGACCAATTGGATGACTTCCTTAGTCTGAGGACGTACGCCATCGTCTGCAGCCACGACTAAAACGACGATATCAGTCACATCGGCCCCACGAGCTCGCATGGCAGAGAATGCTGCATGCCCGGGAGTATCTAAGAACGTTATCTTCTGAAGGTTGGTCCCGACGGAGTTGGGTACAGGAACTGAGAAGGCTCCAATGTGTTGGGTTATACCTCCTGCCTCTCCCTTGGCCACCGAGGCAGAGCGAAGGGTGTCCAATAACGTCGTTTTGCCGTGGTCAACATGGCCCATAATAGTTACAATAGGTGGTCTCAGGGGCAGCGTCGAGGGATCTATGGGAGGCGGTCTACACGGAATAATATAATCAGATATGTTACCAACAGTGAACGAAGGTCTTACGGCGGGTGAAGGTCAAATGCTGCTTCATCATTGACGACAGGGTTACGGTTGAATTCCTCGGCCAGGAGGACAGCGTACTCGGAAGTCAAAACTAGGAATGTACGAACGTGAGAGGCACGAACAGGCCATGAAGACCGACATACCGTGATCATAGGAAGCTTCCTCCGCCATTCCGGCTTCCCGCATCTTCCATTGAAGTTTACCTGGTTACGAAAACAATGAATATTTGGAACTTTCCCTGCGCCGCGCGTCGCCCACCTAGTGAGACACCGAGAATTCTGGCAAGGTTGCCCACAGACACAACGCTAGGAATGAAAACATCGGCTTTGGGTCCGTTCAGAGCCTTGGGTTTACTCTTCGGCTTCAAATTCTGTGCATGGCCCTTCGCAGTTGTATCACGACTGTGCCTTCGAGCAGGCAGATCATCGTCCCTGAAAGTTCGCCTAAGGGATCCGCGCTCCTTGTGCGCGACTCGGGGGCGCCTTGCCTTGCCCTCCCCTTAGCGCTTCGCGAGCATAGTCGGGATAAAAAACTTCGCGCTCGAAAGTCCCCTCTTCACCGGAACTGGTCTCTGACGCGATCACTCTCGGCGAGTCGAGGTCGACTCGGTTCATCAGTCGCTCGTCTTGAGCGCGCTGCGGTGCCTGGTGAAGGGAAGAGACGAGCGGCAGAGTGGGGCGGGCGTGGAGCAGCAGGGTCACGCGGGAAGGAACGAGGGGGTCGTTGGGACCCTGCAGAAGTCATGGGGAACGGAATGGCACTCTTCCATTTCCATTTTGTGTGGCTGGAAAGCGGTGTGCGCAATTTTTCAGGGCGATGATTGCGTTTGTCCTCTGTAACGTCATCGACCGGACCACGAGCGCGTCTCTGCCTGAAGGCGAAGGTAGATGCGGATGTTCTAGAAGGTAAAAATGAAGAGCCAGAGTCAGAGAAACGTTGCGGGAAGCCTTCCGGACGACTCCATTTTCCGAGGTCGGGGGTAGATCTATTAGTAGAAAGTGTGGGCGGAGTCCCGGGATTGCGCTGGGGCAATGGCTGGCGTGAAGGCAAGAAAAAATATATTGGATCAGAGACCTGGGATGAACATGACGAAAGAACATACAGCAGGTTTGGCGGCAGTAGTAGCGGTTCTGCTGTCCAAGGTCTTCCTCACTCTGGGGAGGACATGACGCGAACGACTATGCATTAAAGTCGTCAGCACGGTGAAATGTGATGATGAGCGAGACTACCGTGTCGGTCAGTCCGGGATTTAGCTTGCGTTGCGGGAAGTGCGGGCCGAGTCGAATCGAATGCACGCTCATGTCAATCCTCACCCTTAGCAGACTTGGGGTGTTGGCGGGCACTGTGAGGTATCAACGGGCTCTAGTTTGGAGGTCCTTTGCGTTATCCAGATTTCCAGACAGAGGCGCACCGTCTGGCGGAAGGACTAGACCTGGTACACCCACACCGCGCAACCGCCCGACTCTGGGGAATCATCCTCACTCTCAGCCATCTCCCGCGCAAGACGAAAGTGCCTTTGGCACTTCCCACTCCCCTCTGTGGGAAGAAGGCCAGAGACGCCCGGCTTCAAATCCAGAGGATGGCCTCAAGAGGCTCCTCCAGAACGACACCCTGGTCGTGACCCGGTCAGTGACTCGAGGCTGACGCCTTCGTGGACAATGTATATCAATGATTCGACCGGCACAGACAGCTCGAAATGCTCAATATATTCGTAGGCTTCGAACAAACGAACAAATACGTCATCTGTCAGTATTGCATCCTCTGTCTTTTTTTGTCAATGGCTGATTTAGGAGTAGCAAACGAATGCGGCGAAACGATTGGGTTCATGGCTGAGGAGCCTCGTGGTCTCCTAGCGTCATTCTCTCGTCAAATTCTCAAAACCCACCGACCATTCCGTGCCCTGGTCATGGATCGCGAAGGCACCCCCGTACTTTGGGTATGAATGGGGCGCTCAGTCACTCCCACGTTGGCTCATTTCAGTGCTGCAGGTGCGGAGGCCCTTCGCGTGGATAAACTCCCGTATGTACGTCCAAAGCCTTAAGGACTGGCACGAGTACACTTCCACCGGCGAACCCATCCTGGATACATTTGCTGAAGCACAGCAACGCTGGCATTTATGGCGCCGGCGATACGACCTTTTTATCAGGTAGGGACCTCTCGGCCTATATCGTGCGCGTTTCGACTGAAGGCCACCGATAGAGCCGCACCAGGACACATACTGTCGAAAGCCAGCGAACTCCAACCAGAGCCAGAGCCAGAGCCAGAGTCGGCTCACTTTGCGCAATTTGCCAAGATCGATGAGGGCTTCTGGGCGTGGCACTTCACGCTTCGCGGCTCTCGCGGCGAAGAGTTGGCGAGTATAAGTCGCGCGTTCCGTGGCTTTGGACGCGAGATTTTCACCGATACAGGCAAGTCGCCCACGTCTCTTGAAAGACGTGGCGATCTAAGCCGTAGAAACAGGGCAATACTCGGTCAACTTTGTCCCTTTACAACCATCTCCAGAGGACAACGCGCCAAGGGAACCGACCGTGATCCGGGAGTTGTCACTCCAAGAACGAGCAGTAGGACCTCCCCTTTTCGGTTCTGTGTTTGTCCTTGACATCGATTGTAGCTCGTGTTGGCGATGGCGGTGAACGTGGACTTTGACTATTTCTCCAGGCATTCTCAAGCGGGGTACGTGTCTCCGTGAATACAGGCAATTTACATGTCGGTCTCACCTTCGATCAGGCCCGGGTTTGGCATCTGGCATTTCGGTTGGAGTTCGTCAGACTGAATTTCATCCCTGGTAACGTCCATACGATTATCGACACAACACGATGAACATCCGCGTTATCGTGGAAGGTTGGATACAAGGTCTACAACTACAGACATAGGAGAAATCTCATGTGTGGTATATAAGTATTAGTACTTGTCCTGTGCTCTATAGACCTCTGCGATGAACTTTTCGAAGTCTGTCTCGTCGACTTCCAACACGTTGGTATCAAACGAACTATGCCGAGTCCGTGCGCCCGAGTCCTCCTTGGCGTCTAGGAAAGTCAGGCCGAACTCGCTGGGCTGTGATCAGTTCTTCGCCCGCAATGTGTGCGCCCGTGTAATACACTCACTTTTTCCTAACGTCATCAAAATCAATGGATTCGTTTAACCCAATCACAACGTATGTCCGGACGTGTTCGTCCAAGCATGCGAGGATCAGCGGCAAGCTCTTCTTTTTGCTCCGCCTGCTGATATTGACCCCTGCGACCCGGTCGCGCAGCACCTCGGTGAGCCAAAGGCCGAGACGGAACAGGACACCTGGTTGCGTGAATAAGGCGAGGTCGGGACCCTGCTTGAGCTGCACGATGCGATGGCCACGAATCGTGCGAAGGTCGCCCTTATCGATGATGGAAGAGCCCGTCCGAATGATCGCTTGGTGCACCGACTTTGCAAGGCTGATCGCCTCGCGCAGGCGCACTACACTGCAAAGCAAAGTCAGTCATGAGCCTGCTGATGCTGCGCCACCCCGCATTGATCAAGGGGTGGGATGGCTCACTCCTCGAGGGCGTCAAATGCGTTCCAAAAGTTCCACACAAGCGAGGATTCTCGCCCATTGTCCTCGCCTTCTCTCTCCCCCGCCGGATTCTCGTCTTCCTGATCGCGACCGCGCTCGTTCGCACTCTCCTTGGCTTCCGCGACACCCCAGCGTCCGTGGGCGCGCCACACGCGCGCGCCTCCGAACCACTCCCCGCCATTTCGCACGCCGTCGGCTTCGACTTCGATCCTCACGCCCGTAGCAGCGTCCAGGAGCGCATTGAGCGCGTCCGCCGCGTCCGCGGCTGATAACGGCTGCATATGATAGCCGTAGCAGCGCACGAAGGAAGGGTACGTGAGCTCAATCATGCCATACTCGGGGGCGATCGCGTCGAGCTTGTCACGGAGCTCGCGCTTCAAATCCATGTCCATGTGCGCGTACAACTGTTGTGTTTGAGGGACGGAAAACCTGCGAGCCACAACGTCAGCGGGACGGGGGTAAGCGCAGACAAGGGTGCGGTGCCACCGACCCCATTTTTGCGAGGAGACCGGTCAGTCGTTTCCGACCTTGTTCCTTCCAGATGCCCAATTTTCCCGCAACGTAGCTGGAGTGAAACATTGCGTCGTACAGCGTCCAGTGCCGGACAAGCTCAAAGCGGAGCTCATCCGTCGTGCGTACTGACATGTCATCCGCACTCAACGCGGCCAGGCCGTGCGCGTCGCTCAGAGGCGGGGGAGGGTTGAGACGAGAAACTTCATCGTAATAGATGGAGTGGTATTTCTCGTACTCGGAACGTGATATTCGACAACGGGTGTACTGATTCGTAAGGCCGATGATTGCGAGCCTTGATTGGTGAGCATCGTGGAAATTTCTGGAAGGCGACATGGCGGTGCATACCAGAGGAGATCGTTATCGACGCGTTCCAGTGCAGTGGCGAGAAGGTAGACGATGCCGGAAGCGCTCTGTCCGTACCATGTTCCGGACATGTAGTACTTGTCTAGCAGAGCATAATACTGGTCGCGCTGCTCTCTCGGTACGCGAGGACGGCGCTGGAACTGCTATAAGGATTTGGGCATATCGGGGAGGGGCGCCCTTACATCATCGTCCAAACGATTGCGTTTCCTCGGAGTCCTACTACCCTCGCTGAGGGATCTCCGTTTTCGAGAAGGCACGCCTTCTTCTACGGGATCTTCAGGTAAGCCTTCGGACGAGTCGTCATCCGAGCTCTCGTCTGAACCATGCTCAGGGTCGTTCTTCGAGCGAAACAACACAATAAACAAACGCAAGAGCTTGCTAGACTGCAAGGTCACTCACATTAAGCGTCTCCCATGCTTTCCTCTCTCCATCAAGGCGCTCTGCTCCTCCGTCGTCCCATACGATAATCCGCTCACCCTCGCCAAACAAACTGGACAGGTTCTGCGGCCGGCCCGAGTCGATGACGTGCACATGCACTTTGGGAGGGAAGTCACCGAACCACTCCGATGAAGGCAGGTCGAGGATGGAACCGATATTTAAAAGGATGAGGGTATGGAGCTGGGGATGCATCATTAGTGACGACGCAGGTGACGGTAATGACGCGATGTACTTCTGAGTACGTTATGAGTTCATCGCGCATGCGTTCCAAATCTGCGATTCCGGACAAGGGCGTGATGCGATGCATGACATCGTCCTGTTTAAACAACTCTGCAAACATCTTGGCAGCGCAGAGCGCGTCGACATCAGGCGCGACGAGGATTATGACTGAGGAAGCGGCGGAAAGCGGGGATCTTCTGTGGGCTGCGAGGATACTATTGTATGTTTCGGCATACGATGGGCGAGATGCGGATACGAGGTGAGGTGGTGGGATGAAAACCATTTGAAGACATGAACGGACGAGGGGCAGTTCCAGTCGGCGGTCGGCTTCGACGCGTTTCTCACGTAATCATGATAAAATAAATAATTTAATCGTCGCTAAAAAGCACTTCTTCGCTCACGCACATCTCTGCGCTTACCGCGAATAGCCCATATTCCCCAGTTCGTCTTGACCATCACCCTCGGGTCAAAGTCGGCAACCTCCCATTTTTCACTCCCAAATGCATTCTCCCCGGGCGTGATCACCCAATCAAATTCACCTGCAACGCCTGGCACGAGTGACAAGGACTTGACGTCGCGTTCGACATCAGTGGGGGAAAACCCGGTCACGAAAATGGGACATTTGGTGGCCAACAGGAGCGGAAGCACAAGCCCCCATTCTGTGGGAGACGCAACTTGTAGGAGAGGTTCCCCAGTGAGATCAGAGGTCGATGTCGGCGACGGAAAGCCGAAACCCGGAGAGAACATGAAGAAGAGGTCGGTATAGGGATCAAATGTATCCTGGAATTGCCCATGCACTTCGTGATAATTGCACTGCATGCCAGTTATCGTCAATTGTGGGGTGTATGGCACCGTATATGAAGGCACTCCATAACGTTCAATGGACGACCGAGTACGCTTATGCCGCGAAATGGGAGCAGGAGTCGGGGGCTCATACACATTAGGCAGATAAATTGGCTTCTCCTCGTCGGGTTTGGAAGCTGAAGACTCGGCTTCTGGCTGGGGGTCCGAGGAGGTGCTAGTTGTCTGTGATGCTGCCTCTGACGGAGAATCACCGGTGGTAGGAGCAGGAGGCTTCGGCAGTGAAACCTGCGGGCCGATGAAGTACAGATGGAACAGTGCTGCTGGGAACAAAAGCGTAAGCTGTTCCCAAACGTGGGGAGGTAAGGAAGACTCTGCCCGTGCACCCAGAATGAATATCCGCATTTGAGGTTTGTCGATTGAGGCTTCTTCAGTCTCGGGTGTTCCCGTTGGACCGTGCAACGTCAATCGCAGTGCTGGCGGTGTGCTCGTGATGAACGATAAAGAATGTTTATAGAATTTGCATGCGTACCAGCTAACGATCGACTGCCTTCTGGAGTAAGCCGTTGATTCCCAAGAGTCAAGGGACTGTATTGGTGCATGACAGACCCGATGGTTATGGGATACGTGAGTAATTTGCTAGCGTGTCTCCGTGACCGTTCCGCGTCCATCGATGGAAAGTTACGTGTATACCAGAACACATCCCAATTAGAAAATGAAATGGCAGCTTCCGTGTCTTGTAGACCTGCACGCGCGGAACCAAGGTAAGTGGCAGACCTTTAAGATACAAGAGGGACGGACCTGGCAATTCAAACTCACGCAGTCTTCGACCGCTCCGGAGGTCGTGTTCATCTTCGTTCACCTCACGAAGACGCGAACAGTATTTTGAGTGGTCCTTGTCAGCACGCCAGTGTTCCTCGGTACAGTGAGTAGGCCATCCGCAATCCGGGCATTCGAAAGCGACCGCTCGAGGTTGGGCCTTGGTACGAGCATGATGGGACGCACAAATAGGACATGGTGCCAACGACTTGATAGCCTCTCCTCGAGCAACTAGTGCGGGAAAGGGAGACACGGAGAAAGGATGGAAAAGGTCATCTTGTGAAAGGATGGGTTTCGATTCTGGCTTGGAAGGGGCCCTTTTAAAGAGACTGAATAATGATCTAGTGGGGAGCAGAGGAATCTGTTGACGAGTAGAGTGGATGCGACGCAGGAGAGTGCGAGTGGGCATCATCCCGACCAGAGCTGAGCCAAGCCGCGTCTCGCCCACGTGGTGTGCTAAAGTATGATATCACAACAAGGACAGGCCTGAAGTGCGTGTTTCGGTCGCCCGTCCTCCCTAAGGCTCGTACACACCCAACTCTATCCTTGAAGTATCCCTCTCGCCATGCCAGAGAGGCAGGCAAGGGTATCCACCGATGAGGGTGTGCTCCTTCGTCCCAATAATTCTCTCGTATTGATCTTCCCTCCATCCAGAGACTGTCCCTCTCCTTCAAGATGACCCAGGGAATGCTGGTCCTGCCCCATCTCTAGCCGACAGACTCGGTTCAATTCTTCAAGATCCGCTCACTCCCCTCAATAAGATCTTGCTCGTCCTCCTACTCCTCTTCCTCCTACTTTGTTCAATATTCGTAGGCCTGTTCATCGGCTCCCAACACAAGCTTAACAATGCACCAGATGCTCCGGGAGGAGAAAAGCCTCCCAGCACATTCACGAGCATCGTCACTGTCCCATCAATCATCACAGCCACAGCTACTGTTACGGCTACTGTCACAGGCGTGCCTCCACCTGCTCCCTCGATTCCCCCGGAAAAGGTAGGTCCCCCATTCTGACTGTTTACCGTCCCATTTCATTTGTCAATCTTGCAGAACGAATGCCTCACTCCGGAATGCGTTGTACTCTCTGCAGCCATCCTCTCTTCCTTGGACACCACACAAGACCCTTGTGAGGATTTCTACGGATATGCCAGTGCGTTTCATCCAGGTTCATTGTCATTAGCATACTCAGCTCACACCTTACAGCTGGAGGTTGGCGCAAGGCTCATCCTCTTCCTTCCGACAAGGGCCGGTTTGGGAGTTTCGGTCTTCTTTTCCAAGAAAACCAGCAGATTGTGAAGGACATTCTCAATGTCAATGGTCCCACATCTATCGCATCTCTTGAGGAATCCGCAGATCAGCAGCTACTCGTCAAGTTACGCAATCTGTACTACTCTTGTATGGACGAGGATACCCTAGATCAGCTGGGCGAGGGACCCCTGAGGGACTTCATCGCACACGTTCGGAAGCTCTACCGTGGAGAATCCAGCGTGATCACTAACGCTGATGATGACGACGACGACGACGACGACAAAGTGCGAAAAAGGTTGACAGCCGCCCTAGCGTTCTTGCACTCAAGAGGTTAACGACATTGCGAGAATCAGTGTCATTGTATCTGCTCACGTCTCACATAGGAATTCCCGCTCTTTTTGAATTCGGTGTCGAGGGTGATGCTGCCGTTGACCCTAATTTTATGATCCTTTGGTTCCAACAGCCCAGTCTCGGGCTTCCTTCGAAGGTTGGTACATACACCTGTCCATTCAAAACCTGTTTTTCAACAAAATGTAGGAGTATTTCGAGGACCAGTCGATGCGAGAGGTGTATGCCAGCGTTTTGGAGCGTCTCCTCGTGATCCATTATGAGGCGGAGAAGAAGCAACTTGCTTCAGCTTTAGTCAATAACAAGGATTCTGGGAACACTTGGCCTCCTTGGCCTTGGCCTCCGTGGGGCGACGATGACGATGGAGGAGACGACGACGACGACGGCCGTAAGGACCGCCCAAAGAATGCGACAGAATTGGCTAAAGAAGTTGTCAAATTCGAACGGAAGCTAGCACAGGCGAGCCTAGACTTGTTAGAACTAGTTCCAAAGAGAGCGTAATCTAGTTACTGATGAGTTGCGCAGGGACATTTTATACCAGGATCCCCTATTCACTTACAATAAGGTCCCTATTTCCAACATCACAGACACCATAGTCCAGGTCAATTTTCCGGACTACTTCGCAACATTCGCGCCACGCAGATATCCCACGGAAGTCGTCGTGACGTATCCTGCATATACACGTTCGCTTTCTTCTATTCTCGAGGAAACTAAGGCAGATGTACTCGAGGCGTACCTTGTCGCTCGTGCCGCTCTTGTTTTGGCACCCCGACTTGGAACCTCGACGGAATCATGGAAGGCTGTAAGAAACTTACAAGAGGTTCTGCAGGGCATAAAGCCCGGTGCCATCGGCGATCGTGCGGAGTATTGCGTTAATAGTGTGGACCAGGCTCTCGGCTTCGCAACTGGGAGATACTTTATAAACGAGACTTTCGCAGGCGATTCTAAGGAGAAGGGCACGAAGGTCATCACAGGTGCGTGATCAACTACCAATGTGGGGACTCCGAAGTTCATTTTGCGCAGATATCGTGAAGGCTTTCAAGAACTCACTGTCATATATATCCTGGATGGATGAGGAGTCTGCTATTGCTGCCGCTGAAAAGGTCATACCCTCTTTTTTGACACAACACGTGCATCATTGTAACCCTTCATTTCAGGCCAATGCCATCCGTGTGAAGGTTGGCTACCCTAGTTCCCCAGATACACAGAAACCCCAGATCGCTTCTGCGTTACTATGCGCTCGTCGACATAAGCAGGTTCAATTACTTTAAGAATATGCTCAGTGCGAGGTATAGTACTGATACTTTTCTATTATACGCTACTGAAGGACGTGACCAGTTCGAGCGACATTTACAAGCAATGGCACCAGCTGGGCCAGCGCCGTGACCTGGATGCGTGGGAGATGACACCGGCAACTGTAAACGCCTACTATAACCCCCCGGCGAATGAAGTAAGTTACAAGTACGCGCACTTTTTTGTTTATCGATGTCTTCAAACAGATCGTGTTCCCTGCGGGCATTTTACGGCCACCGTTCTTCAACAAAAATTGGCCTGCCTACCTCAACTACGGCGCATTCGGCCAAGTCGCGTCTCACGAACTCACAGTGTGTCCCGACTTACATTCTCGGGAGGAAATGTGCTTATTTCGTTTAATATCGTAAGCATGCCTTTGACTCTGCCGGGCGCTTGTACAATCAGCAAGGCAAGCTAGAGGAGTGGTGGACTAATGGAACAAGCTGAGAGGTTTTTGGAGAAACAGAGCTGTATCGAGAAACAATATTCCTGTGTGTTGCATCTGCTTCATTGATCCGTCTTTTGCTCACTTCTACGGGCCTCATCTCAGCTTACACCATCGATGATGGACATGGTGGCACCGTCCACTTAAACGTAGGTCTTTCGCTCCTCAACTCGTTTCAGTTCCATTAAGACGCATTCCACGCAGGGTAATCTGTACGCAATGTTAGATGGTAATGGGCTATATTGACTGGTTGTCAGGACATCTGGAGAAAACATCGGCGATTCCGGCATCATTCAAGCATACCGCGCATGGAAAGCACAATTCAACGATTCGTTAAAGGCGGGAAACGAGTACCTGCTCCCTGGTCTTAATCACACAAGGAATGATATAACTGGCCGTCTCGGGACGTATTAACACTCACAATGGTGCACAGGGATCAACTTTTCTTCCTTGCCTTTGGTCGTATTTGGGCAGAGAACATCAAGCCTGAGGCTTTGGTCCAACGCGTTCGCACGGACCCACACTCCCCCTCTCAATACCGCGTGGATGGCACCTTGTACAACGTCCCAGAATTCGCAAAGGCTTTCAATTGCTCGCCGAAAGCGAAGGTCCGTTGCTCCGTTGATTCTATTGAACAGTCACCATGTATTCTTTTTCAGCTTAACCCGCCTCGGGAGAAACGATGCCTTCCTCTGGTCATGATCTTTGGAAGGATACGAATGAGATGTGCTTTAATCCCATATTATTTATTCCTTCAGGCAGCATTTGGCACGCATAGAGAGCATGTCGGATCATCGCTGCCCCGCGCCGCTCAACCGCGGTGCTATAATACACCCTTTGTACTGGGAACCTCATCCCCTCCGGTCCGTTCAATGGCCTGGCGAATGGCCAGAGCGAGGGCTTTGAAAGCAGATTCTGCCCTGTGAGTGTGAAAGGGGTTACCTTGTGTACCCGACCTGTCTCAGACAACAGAGTGGCATACCTGTGGTGATCATTCTGGCCACGCAAGACGTCTACATGCAAGGTGCACCCAGACGCCATGGCAAAGGAGTAGAATATGTGAGGGAACATTTCCGTGGATAGATCACCAATCTTCTCGCGCTTGATGCCCAAGTCGGTCACGCAGTAGGGACGCGAGCAAATGTCGATCACTGCGCGCGACAGAGCCTGCCAGAAGGGCGACGATGAGACGATTTCATTCAGCGAAACGGCCGAGCGACCCAGACTTGCCTCGTCGAGCGGTGCAAAGCCAGTGCCATATCGACGAATCCCCCTGACCTCGCCTAGCGCCTGCTTGAACGCGGTGCCAAGCGCAATCGCCGTGTCCTGTGTGAACGCAAGCGGGGCATGAGGGCGCGCGTTTGTGTGGGGGAAAATGAGGTGGGACCGGGGGGGCGACTTATCTGCTGTATGGTGGTCATCTGTCCAGAGATCGCCTTTCGCCTTTAGCGTGAGAGAAATGCCGCTGTGCTTCGCAAGGGCGTGGTACATCTATTCACGGTTGACCGCTCTTGAGAGCGTCCGTGGAGAGGCGCTTGGGACGTACGTGATCGAGGAAGCCTATCCCGGTCGAGATATCGATAATTTGTTCGTACGCTGAGCCGGACTGGCAGTCAAGATTGACAGACACTTCGATATCTGTCTCGTTGGTTTTGCGAGAGATCTTTGCGGTGCGAGCGGTCATGGCCATCCTTGCGAGTACCAGGAGGAAGATCGAAACGTCTCGTCTCGTCGGCGTCGCGGATCAATTTGAGAGTGAGAGCGTTTCCAGTGTCCGGAGACCCAACGCCCAACACACCCTCTCGTCGATAATCTTACTCGGACAAAGACAGATCTGATACAAATGGACCTCGTCCCTCCGCCCTCACATCCATCACCTTCCAAAATCCACACCCTTTCCCTTCGTTCTGATCCCCAGCTGTGCACGTCCACCAATAACCTGTGGCACGCTCCGCCCCGCCGGACGCCACCGGGCTCCTCGGAGGACCCTTGCCATCCTCCCCTTCCCATCCGCGCTGTCGTCCCTTCATGTCTGGCCGCAACGTCGTCATCTCGTCGCACTTGCAACGCGGAATGGTATCGGGATGGAAATCGGGCCGGAAGAATCGGAATGTGATGTTGATTCGACAGTTTCCCGGGTCAAACGCGAGCTCGGGTAGGTCGGGGGGAGGAGGATACGGAGGGTGGAAGCGGTCGATTGTGTTGCGCGGGGGTATCGAGTGCTTGAATCGCTCCTGCGCGGACGCGTGCATTATGCAGAGCTATGAGAGAGCCCGCGCTGGTCAGCGGCGAGAGTCCGGGGGGACAGTACAAACTGGAATTCTTCACAAACCGAGTTATGTGGCAGAGGGATGTCAAAAGTCTGAGCGGCTCGCTTTCCAACCTCGTCGAGCGCGATCACCTCCCGAAGGCGAAACATCCTCCGCGTTCCTGCGCCGGCATCGTACCATGGGTAAAAAAACGCCAAAGCTTTGTCAACGCACCAAGGCTCAGACTCGCGATGGTTGGATAGGGACCTATGCTCGTCAAGCGGTCCGAGTGGAACCCGACCGCTTCCTTGGCGCCCTCATAACAATTTGCAGCGGCAAAGTTGGCCCGCCAGGTCAGACGCTGACCATCGGGATCCCCAGGATCTCCGCCCCACTCCAGGGGAAACCGTTTGCGTTTGCCCATCTCGGCATTGACCGTTTTCTCGACGATCTTACAGGCCTCCTCCATGAGTGCGGGGAATTGTTTAGTGACCTCGCCCTGTCGGCCGTTATACCTAGAGAAAAATATCATACATGATCGTCAGAGACGCAGCGTTGCCATTCCTCACCATGCGCGCGTTATTCTCTGCCAAGCGGCCTCGTTGTCCCCTTCGACGGGATGTCGAGTGTACAGAGACGACCGATGCGGGCTTTCGACCAACCGATCGAATAGCCACCACTTGTTCCTGGACCAATATTGTGCCTCATGGAGCATGGTATAAAACAGTTGACATGCGAGCTCGAGGGGCAGAACGGCCAGATGAAGCGTGAGTGGGGTGTGCTGCGCAACGAGCGAGGGATTGCTGAGCGTCAGTGGGGGGAGACGTGGTACGGTCGCCGTCGCAGCGGCACCGCCGATGGGCTGGCGGAGGACGTCCAGCAGGTTCTTCACAGGTTTGACGGGCTTCGACAGGGGAGGCGGGCCATTCTCCTTCTTCGTAGCGGTGGAGGTGCTACCTGCAGCAGAAGAACGTGGCTTCTTGTTGGGTCGTTCGCCGGCCCCACATCGGCTCTGCAGAACTGGATCTGAATTGTCTCGAGATGAGGATTGACCGTTGACGTCTTTGGAAGAACTGGAAGCGGCGGCGGGTGTCAGCCAGCTGTCCAAGCTAACGTGTCTCTTGCGTTTGCCGGTCGGACCCCGTTTCAACATGATCTCAGCTGCCTTTCTGACGTCTCCGTCGGCGTGAAGCAACGCATCCAAAAGGCTCTGCTGCGAAGGTGCGACATTATCCGGCAGAAGACTAGATAATAAAGCAAGAAGCGTGTCTGTGTCCTCTAGGCTATCCATCAAGCAGGGAGTCTGAGTCAGACCCAAATCGGACAGATGCGGAGCGTGTCAACGCGGTTTAATCGATCCACGATGGTACACTACACACAACAATCAACCAAAAAAAAGGAATAATTTAGTGTTGCGATGATTGATTGTACATATGGGCAATGCCGTCTCTGCTGACCATCTAAAGAGAATGACACGGCATATGACTGACATCATCGAACTCTTCGAGTCCCCCTGTTATATATCAAATTCGTCGAGCGCTCAGTGAGCGTGCCCAAGGCAGGGACAACTTCTGAGCCCGATTTACCTAACTTCACCTTTGTATTCGGATTAGAAACCGACGAAGGTAATACAATAGTTGGGACAATCGATGAAGCCATCGGTAAGGCAAGGTTAGATGCCGGTGGTTGAGCGGGATCGGCTTCAAGATAGGGTGGGGGCAGCGGATCTGGTGGATCTGAGATATCTTCGGGATGCGTGGCAACACTCGTGAGAGAGGGTTGTTTCAAGCTGCCTGAGGAAGGTGCTTGAGGAATACGGAGTAGAGTGTTCGATGACTCGGAGTCAGATTCATCTGTTTGCGACCTTACGGCTTTCCGTTTCCAAGCTTCAATTATGGCATCGCGGTCCTCGGTCAGTTCCCAATCATCAGTGTATTGCCAGACGCGCTTTCGAGGCGTGCTGCCAGTAGGCACGTCCTGCCTACTGCCTTGGTTGACCAGGGAGTCGGTCATCTTGCGCATAGAGTCCAAACGCTCCGAGGTGGATTTCTGATAGACTTGAGCGGATCTCCCAAACTTCGAGGTCTACGACACTAATTAATTGAAGGCGCAGGCGAAGAGATGGTATAAGGGGGTGCACCTCTGTTGTCACTTTTGAGGCATTTGCTTCCACGGACCTCGACATCGCGGCGATGGCATGCTGGAGATGCCGATATTCAGCTTGGATATCCGCACCAAGGTTACTGGTCGCATCGATCCTCGCTCTCTTCGCGCGAACATGGCGTTCAAATGCTAGTGCAGTGTCAGCGCAACAGTTCATGGCGATGGGTGACGCGTACCATCGGTAGTGGTTGAATTCAGCACATGGGTTTGACGTGATAGTTCGACCGAGTACGTTGACAGGGATGTAGATACAAGGCTCTGCATATTTGACAGACCTTCTACAACTGTGTCACTGACACTGCCCAGGGACTGCGTGCCTTGTCAATCGCTAAGCAGAAAACAAGATAAACCAAGAGTACCTTATGCGCACCGTCTCGGAGACGCTTGCACTGTTCACCTTTCTTCTCGAGCAACGTGCTCAGTTCTTGATTCCGTGTCAGAACATCGTCAGCCTTCCGTGAGTTCTCCTCTGTGAAGCCATTCAAAATGCTTTCAACTTGACCATTCTGTTGCTTTATCTTATTGACAGCTTCCTCCAATGAGTTGTCCCTTTCGGAGATAAATCCATTGACAAGACCTGATACACGTTCAACGAGGTCGCTCTTCATGCGCTCTGACTTCAACTTCTCATATTGCAAGAGACGAGTCAGCTGGGCGTTTTGCTCCTTAAGGTATCGAATCTGTTCCTCCGCTTGGGTCTCTGCAAGTGATTTCACTTCTGTGTTGTGCTTGCGGTCCATGATCATGTACTCCTGACTATCCTGGATTACACCCTGGATAAGGGCTGCTATTGAGTTTAGAGCCTTTTCAACCTGTGGCGATATCACTATTCATGCTTTGCAAATTCCTGGTAATATACGCACCGCTTGGAAGCCGCTGGTTGAAGACTTCTCCAAGTCAGAGCGGAACGACAAGCTGGACTTCTCGAACATGTCTGCCCAGGAGGTAAACACCGCACGCATGCTATCATGGGCATCCTTCACTGCCGTCTGCGCACCCGTCAAAGCTTCGGCGGACACTTCGTCCTTTACCTGGATTAATGCCATCACGTCGTCTACCCTCTGGATTTGGTCGTTGACTCGACCTGTGAGGCCAGCAAGATTCTCAAGCTCCTTAACTTGGTATTGGTCTTCATCGGAGCGCAGTTTAGCTAAGCCCTGAGTGGCATTTTTGATGAAAACGTCCAATTCTGCTGAGAATTTCTCCGTCTCCGAGGTTAGAGCTCTTCCAACGTTGAGCACAGTTTCCACATTAGCGCTGAGCGTCGAGGTTTTCCGTGCTGTACAATATCATCATGAGACCTCCTAAAGTGGCCATATAAAAAAGCTCGTACATAACTTGGCAAACATCGCATTCAGGTCCCCTAGACTTTCTTGAGCCGTGCGCTTGAGTCCCCTCGCGACCTCATCCAGGGTGGCCTCGGTAGTTTGATAGGACTCTCGGACAATGATTTCCTCTTCTAACGCGCTTTTGGTCACTTGCAACTCATTGCTCGTCGATGTCAAGATGCGGATGGTTTCCGAAAGCTCCTCCCTCGCTTCCTTGAGTTCACCGTCCCGCTTCGTAAGCAAGTTCATGCTCTGCTGGTACTCTTCTTGTATGTTCTTGAGTTGTCTCACAACAGTCTCAACTTGTCGCTTGGTCTCCTCCAGGGCTGTCCGCGCGAGTTCCTGCTCCACACTCATCTGATTCCATGTTTCCTCCGAGAAAAAAATGCCATTCTTCTCGCGCGCGGCAAGCAGATCCGCCTTCAGTCGCTCGATTTCTGCGACGTACTCTTTGAGCAAAGAATTTCGGGTCATACGCTGGTTGATTTCAGGACGATTGCGAATGGACTTTGCTCGAATAGCGTAGTCGAGGGTCGACAGTGTTTCTTCCATATTCGACCGTGCAGGTGAGATAGTGGCAATAATGCATGTCTTTGTACGACCTCCGAGAGAATCTTGCAGGAGTCGGGTAAGCTTGGATTCTCTTTAAGTAATCAGCATTGTAGCGTGTCGGGTGTGGACAAAGGTACCCACCGATATGGAATGTGAGATGACTTCTCCACAAGGGCATTAATGACGCGGCCGAGAGTCAACAAACTCTGATTGATCATGCCAGCTTCGCGAGCCCTCTTGTTTTCCGCACCCGATCGACCTATGTTCTCAGAACCCGCAAGATCGACAAGATTGAGCTTCCCGACTCGAAGCAGGTCATCACCCATCGCCGAAACTTCCTTAGTGTGCACGGTGATAGAAAAAATCGAATGGGATCGGCTAGAGTGGTCATTGAACTTGGTAGCAGCAATCTGGCGGCGGTCACTGCCTTTGACGAGGAGAGCCAGTGCATCTGGTGCACTTTTGACAGAAATCTCTTCCAATCCCTGAATTAGCACGCCCCGTTTGCTGGAGTCATCGAATATCTTTAGTCCACCAGCTGCAGCATCTCGGGAGTTACCCGAACCCATGCTCATTGGTTGACTGTTCCCCATAGGCGCCGCAAGATCTGACGCAAGGAGGTCACGAAGCTCTTCGTTGTATAGTTCGATGTAGGATATTTTGACGCTATAATCGGCACCGGACTCCTCCAGTTGATTGAAAAGGCGGAAAAGCACCCGTGGGATCATCCCGGCGGTGGCTACAGGGTTACCCAGAGGAGTAACTCTAAGATCCCCTTGCATGGTATACCTGAACAAACAATGACCTTCCACTCTAACGACGAAATTCGTGAAACCTACGTTTTCCCAGTTCCGGTTTGCCCATAAGCAAAAAGAGTGCAGTTGTATCCCAGCAAGACTTCCTCGAGCATCGGATGAACGACGTCTTGGTAAATCATGGACTGGTCTGCCTCTGGTCCAAAGACAAGGTCAAATGGATATGTCCTCGTTGGGGGAAGAGTGACAACGCCTAAGCTTGACACCGGGGCTGCAGTTTCTATTGATACTGCATGACTACGGGCCCCTTCGGTACTGACTATGATGGGGGAACTCTCCTGGACCTCCCTGTCCGAGCGCCGCCTACAGCGAATCACGACTTGAATATTTATTTCGCATTCGTCTTGGGGCTGAAGAGGTGCTTGTACTTTAGCCACTGGCCTAGACGGTGCGAGAGCAGAAGTTGAGGGAGACGTCACTGGGGGCTCTGGTGTTTCTTCTCGTGGAGTGGTGGTCGCTGGGACAGAACGCTGCATCTTCGCCATGACGGATTTTGGCCGAGACAAGGGTTGAGGAGGTGGCATTGATCCCCCTGTCTGAGAGCGACTGCGACTGCTTACGATACGACGAGTGGCCATGGTAGTTTTGGGGCCGTCGTCTCGCGTAGAAGGCACTGACTACTCCCGCTTTCCCGATTCGGCATTCAACCACAACACGCGTCGACTCACGTGCCGTGGGGAGAACCGTGTCACATGACCGTGCGGCCCCGAAGCGAAGCGAAGTGACGAAACTGGGCTGGGAACTCTTCAAGCAAGCAGGCACAAGTACAGACAACAGACAGCAATGGGCAAGCGTAAAAAGTCTTCTAGAAAACCTGGCCCAAAACGAAAGAGGGAACCTCTAGGTAGGATCAATATCTTATTCTCTGTACCTTGCGTTCCAATGGACGATTTGCAGAGACCACGTTTACGTGCCTGTTTTGTCACCATGATAATTCAGTGACCGTCAAACTTGACAGAAAGGAGGGACTCGCTCAGCTTCTATGCAAAATTTGTAGCCAAAGTTTCCAGAGTAAAGTCAATCGTACGTTTTGTGCAGCGATATGATATTTTTCCAGGAAACTTATTTTGCCGTGACATCAGACTTGACAGAACCTATAGACATCTACTCCGAATGGATAGATGCTGCGGATTATGCTGCGAAGGAAGAAGAGCGGCGAGCACAGCGGCGTCCTACTGCATCTTCCAGTCGAGTGCGGCCTGCCGGTCCACCGTCAGTGGGGAGCGACGAGGAATGAGTATATTGATGAGTTCTTGGTCGTTGCTTCGCAGAATTTCTGTACATTATTACCTACCTACCTACTTGCTGTAAACTTAGACCGCTTGTCTCGATTGTCCTGCACTGCACGATGTAGAGCCTATGTGATTATCATTAGACCGTGATTATTGCGGGTCAATTCCATAATTGGCCATCGTGGTCGCGACGCCTGCAACGCGTGCAAGCGTGTCTCGCTTGGCCCACGCATTCTTTTCCTCTGTCGCTCACACCGTATTTCGCCTTGACCATGTCTTCGAACAACATCAAGGTCATTTGTCGGTGCGTTATCCCACTTCCGCACCCCTCACTATACTTATCTATGATCTCCGACCTCCAAATCGATGTACCCGTCCACAGATTTCGACCACCAAACGCCTTGGAGATAAGAGAAGGAGGTGACATCATTGTGTCCTTCGATGACAACCTACAGACAGTTCAGCTTCGTTCCGCGCAAGTCAGTTCAGGGCCGGAGAAGGATGGTTTCTCTTTCGATAGAGTGTTCCCCATGGGCACCAAGCAGCATGAAGTTTTTGATTACGGTGTGAAAGAGTGGGTCCCTGTCCGTCTGACCTGCCGCGTATAATTACTCTCCCCCTCTCCAGAATTGTCAAGGGTACGTATCAATGGACAACTATCCTAATGTCCACGCTTTATCACACTCTGTTAACCACATCTACCCCAGATGTACTTGATGGCTATAATGGAACCGTGTTTGCTTACGGGCAAACGGGAAGTGGGAAAACCTTTACCATGATGGTGCGTTCCATGCCACATCCAACTTCGAACGTATAATCAAACAACTTCAAGGGAGCTGACATAGACTCAGAAGAGCTGAAAGGAATAATTCCTCGTATCACTGAACAGATATTCCAGTCCATTGTAGAGTCGGACGCGCACCTAGAATATTTTGTCAAGGTATCCTACATGGAGATATACTTGGAACGTATCAGAGATTTGCTGCAGCGTGAGTTTTGACAACTATGCACTTCTTTTCTCACTAAATTCTTTAATTTAGCGCAAAATGATAATCTACAGGTACATGAAGAGAAGTCCAAGGGTGTATACGTAAAAAATCTCTCCGACTACTACGTCAGTAGTGCTCGCGAGGTCTATGAAATTATGCGGCAGGGAGGCGCTGCTCGTGTTGTGACGTCTACCAGTAAGTTACCGCCTCTCCCGTTTCTGCAAGAACTTGTTGGAGCCGTCTCTATCAGACATGAACGCTGAGAGTTCTCGCTCCCATTCCATTTTCCTCATTACAATCAGTCAAAGAAACACCGAAACCGGCGCTCAGAAGACCGGCAACTTGTACCTGGTGGATCTTGCAGGCTCTGAGAAGGTCGGTAAGACTGGCGCTTCCGGTCAGACTTTAGAGGAAGCAAAAAAGATCAACAAATCTCTTTCCGCTCTTGGGATGGTGATAAATGCTCTTACTGAGAAGGTTAGCGTTTACTTGTGGTCTCTAGACCCTCGTTGAATATCTCATATCGGGGGTGTCTCTAAGGCGAAACATATACCTTACCGCGATTCTAAGCTTACCCGCATCTTGCAAGAATCCCTTGGCGGTAACTCGCGAACAACGCTTATAATCAACTGCTCACCAGCCTCCTTTAATGAGGCTGAAACTTTGTCCACACTTCGTTTCGGTATTCGTGCAAAGACAATCAAGAATACAGCACGTGTCAACGCGGAGCTTTCGCCACTCGAGCTCAAGAATCTCCTCCAGAAGGCACAGATATCCAATGCCTCCTACCAAAGGCAGATCGCCGCCCTCGAAGCGGAACTCGCCATATGGCGCGCTGGAGGAGCCGTCGATCCATCGGAGTGGGCTTCAATTACCGGAGACAAGACGGGATCGGCCGCGATGCCTAAGAGGACGCCTACCTCGCCTACCCCTTCTACGACACGGAGTGCTACGCCTGTCAACCCTGCCTTGGAAGGCTTAAAGGACTTAGATAGCCGACCACCGACCCCGACGGTGATAGGGTTAGACAAAGACGAGAGAGAAGAATTCCTGAAACGCGAGAACGAGCTGAGTGATCAACTGGCTGAGCGCGAAGGAGCGCTTGTGGCCGCCGAGAAACTTGTTAAAGAATTGAAGGAGGAACTGGCATTCCTCAAAGAGCAAGAAGCGGCATCCTCAAGAGTGAAAATTTCTTCTGCATCATCATCTCACGCGCTAACCGTTATGTCCAGGAAAATAAGGCTATGTCTGTCCAGTTGAAACGAGCTTCGCCTTCAGGTCGAGAAACTCGAGTTCGACAACAAAGAGAGCGTCATTACTGTTGACATTCTCAAGGAGCAGAATACGGATGCCCGGAACGAGCTCGAGGAACTCAAGCACACCATTACGGAGTTAAAATCTTCTCAGAAGGATCCTTCCGCTGAAGACAAGGAGAAGAAGAAGCAAGAGAAGATGGCTCTGATGATGGCGCAGTTTGATATGGCAAGGATTATGTCATCCTGTCCCTGTAAACTGGCATACTGACAACATCCAATGCTTGTAGCAAGGGACGTTTTCCGAGAAGGACGAACAGATGCGTCAAATCATTGCTAAGCTCGACGCAATCGAATCGGACCCGGGCGCGCCTTCACTGACTACTGAAGACGTCACACAGATCCGGCGACAACTGGCGGAGGGCCAGTCTCTTGTTCGAGAAACGGTGGATCGCCTTCGTCAGAAGCAGGAAGAGAGCGACCTCATTATGCGAAGAAAGGATGAGTTAGAGAGCCGCCTCAGCACTCTGGAGACGGAATATGAAGAATTGCTAGGTATCAGTGGCTGGTTGCTCTTCGAACATGCTGACTCACTGTCGTAAAGAGAAAATCATTCATGATGAAGAGACCAGCAATGCAGACATTGCACGGTCGACTGCTGAGTTGAAGGTGAGGGTTATTTTCTATCTTTTTAAGCTTGAATTTACCGGGCACCTTGATAGAACAAATTAGAAGTTCAGTACGCTGCGCGGCGTGAAGCTCACCAAAGTGAGGCCGCCGATCTCAAGCAGCAACTAGAGATGAAGAGCAATGAGATCCGGTCCCTGAACGCATCCATAGATAGTCTGAAGAGCGTCAACGAAGAACTCAAGGTTGGCTTGGATCCGCATTGTTATCCTTAAATCCCTTTCTGAATCTTTGTCAGCGAGCCTTCGCTGTCACGTCCGCCGGCATAGAGGGTGGCAAGAATTTGGCGGAGAGTGCTCAAGATCTTGAACGATCGCGTAAAGCTATCAATGTTCAACTTGCGGAGTTTGATGGTGTCAAAAAATCCCTCATGCGCGATCTGCAGAATCGCTGCGAAAAGGTCGTTGAGCTCGAAATACAGCTGGATGAGATCAAGGAGCAATACAACAATGTGATCCGAAACAGTAATTCGAAGGCACAACAGAAGAAGATGGCTTTTTTGGAGCGAAATCTTGAGCAACTAACTTTGGTTCAGAAACAAGTGCACCCTGTGTTCCTCGTGGTCATTGATGTTTGTCTCTGACATGTTCTGCTCCAGCTTGTCGATCAGAACTCTGCGCTCAAGAAGGAGGCTGGAATTGCCGAACGAAAGTTGCTCGCAAGGAATGAGAGGATACAGAATCTTGAAGCCCTTCTTCAAGATGCCGACCGTCGGCTGGCCCTGCAGAACCAGAAGTTTGAGGCTCAGCTTCAGGCTGTCAAGGACCGATTGGATCAAGCGAGAGGTACAGTATATCTACGAGTCAGACTGCCTTTATTCTGAAATCTGGATCCTCCCCCCTTAGCGCAAAAAGGCGCAGTTTCCTCTTCACTCAGTTTCGCAGGCCGAATCGCGAAACCTTTGCGTGGCGGTGGCGGTGGGGTTGTGCCTAGTGTGACAACCGAAAAACCTCCTGCCGCGGTGATGTCCCCCAACGCACTTGTCAAGGTCCAAAATGAGGAAAGGTAAGTTATTGTTTTTGTTCTCGTGGCTTCGCTTAGTTAATATTGCTCCTTTATAGTGCAGGTAAGTTCCAACGCGTGCCGTATCTCCTCACTCAACATTGACCCTTTGTGTGTACAGGCAAGCGCGCATCATGGTTCTTCCAGTCTCGATGAACGGCCATGTTACTTGCTCCCTTTCTGTTCTAGTATTATACCTGACACTAGTTGTATGCTTTGTTGTCATCATACATTACACCCACCGTACATTCATTCTTCCCCAATACATGCGCACACACACAATGGATCTAAAAAGTGGGACCCAATGGGTCGATTTTGTCCGGACATTCCGCGGGGTTAAATTTTTTTTTGGTACCCAGCCCCAAACGGCTAGGCTGCGCCAAGGTTGTGGAGCCCTGATATATGGGAGCCAACATGACAGCGGCGAAGTGATTGAGTTGGCCATGATTGTATGACTCCTGACGTTTACCCACGGGACCCGGAAAAGCATATATTCTTTTTATGTTTTCAGTCAAGTTCTCCGGGGCAGAATATATGACAGGCTATCAGTTTAAGCTTTAAAGAGGCCCTGAGGACACGTGCCTTAAGACGTACAGAGCAGTGTACGCGGTACGGTAAAAAAGCAAGGTCGTGCGCCATTCGCTTCGCACAGCTTCACAAGCGTCCGGACCATTCGGGAAGATACGCGCTTTTCTGGGTTAGGAAGGCGGACCCGGTTACTTGGCTCGCGGCTTCTTTGGAGGTGGATTAAAGGTAAATTTGCACCCTGATTCATATCAGGGGGGTCCCTTAACCTTTTTGAGGGGGCAACACAACACACACCGATGAGGGGGACCGTCATGGACCACGATGGTGAGGATGACGCCAGGGTGCATCTCAGCCAGTGTGCGACCCGCACGCGATCCATTATTTTTTATCGTACGCGTAGTATGTAATGCTAAAAGCCGCTCCGCTCTGTACGTTTCACGTCTGCAGAGGACATCATGCTTCATGCATAATGCCGGTACCAAATAGTACTGGTCGCCGAACCATCACACATTCGTTATTTTATCCCGAAATTCCAATTTCCTCTGCCTTCGAGCGCCGGAATCAATTGTCCGCCATCCCTTGTCAGTCGCGTCTCTCTCTTACAGGGCGTCTGTCCCTCCTTGCCCTCTTCACTTCCTCGCTTGTGCTGGCTCACACCGCTGGCCATAGCAGACCATCCCGCTCTGGATTCAGGCAACGTGAGTGTCAGTCCTTCTTATTTTTCCTCCTTCGCCATCCCTCCACTGTGCTTTCGGGCCATTCTCCCTGTGCTCTGCTCAGTCCTCTCCAGCGGCGGCTACTCGGTCACGGGTTCAAATTTTAACGCTGTTGACTTGTGGAGCCCGTAGCGTCTTTCTTGGGCCTAGGTTCCTTCCAAACCCGCGCTATCAACTTTCGTTCCCTGCTTCCCTGCCGAGTATGCTTTTAATTATCCCAACTTCGCTCTGCTGAACCATCGTATCTGTCTGCGACAGGACTTCTACCCATTTCATGTCCCAAAACACCAATGATGTCCCCAGAAAACCTCCAGGTCCTTCGTCACTGTCCGGCACCCACTCGCCCTTGGACGCTCCAGTCAATGTGTGTCCTCCCATCCATTTTCGGAGACGGGTTATTGACAGGTCCTTTCCTTACCCAGTCTCAGTCCCAGCGGAGATTGGCACACCCTACAGCGAACAGTACATTTGCAGTTGGCGTGGGCACGCCAGGGACATTAGCAAATTCGAGCCTCAGCTCTGGCTGGCAAGTGGGTGAAACTCCGTTTCCCCTTTCTATTTATTTACCAGGACCTACTGCAGGTATGGGGAAGTGCTGCGGCGTCTCCCCAGCGTAACGTCTCGGCGAGCTCAGCTCCGGCCACTACAGACCCTCTGTCGAGCCAGGGCGAGATGCCGTTTCGCTCCAACGTGACCGAAGGATGGCGGTCTAGTAGCGGAACGTGGGGGGATGACGATGCAGGCGAGTATGCGCTGGTAAGTCACCATTCAAAGAGAGGACGCCAAAACTGTTGGCCTCGTGTTGGTTTCCGAGGTACACTAACCCCTCTCTTAGGGCCGGCCAAGGCAGGTCAGCGTCGCGCAAGGAGTCACCTTCTCACCTCGCACAGTGAGTCAATAAACAATGCGCCGAGTTTTATGACATAATAGTACCCGTATATTTAGGACGACCAGCCTCTCGGAGGACCCAAACCTTCATTCTCTCCTCAACGTTTTGACGTTAATTTGAAGGATCCCGCCTCCGTCCCCCGATATTCCTCTCCACAACCCCCAACATTTTCGTCATCTTTTCCGTCGCCACAAGTTGCCCAGAACCATCCCATGGGATATGACCCGAGTCGTAGCCCGTCTGTCGTGGACAACTTGGCTCTCGGTATTCGTGGCATGTCCGTGGAGGAGGATGCTTCTCTTTCGCAACAAGGTCCTCCCTACCGCAATGGACACCACACTTCTGGTGTCACAGACACCTTGCCTCATGTCCACGTTGCACCTCTACAGCCTCGGGGGCCTTACACTGCCTTCCCGCCACCTGAGTATGCCTCGTATTATCCGGGCACTCCCACAGGTCAGCGCCGCCTTTACTTGTTTGAACGCTATATTCCAATCGACTTCTTTCAGACCCGTCCATGTACGCCTCGTCCCCTGTCACCCCAAGTGTTGTCCCGGCAACTGTGTATCCTGCAGTAGGTCTAATCTCCACTATGTCTTCGGAGCATACCCATAGGTCATGGCAGCACGGCATATTCTACGACTTTGCAGGACCCTCGAGACCCCCAGGTTCCCAGTTTTACTATCCTTCACAACCAACATTATATCATCCTAGTCATTCGCCGTTGCTCTCTCCTCACCTTACTGTTCACGTACCTCCAATACTAAGCGAGCACAAAAGGGACATCCAGGTAGGAATAGTTTTATCTCTCTCATTCATTCCGACCCCATGTTGATCACGTTATCTACGACAGATTCCTCCCCATGGGTTAGGCTATGGCACTATCAGGACGCCACCGTCTCCTCATCAATATCAAGGCTCTCCCCATCTGTATGCTGCGCATGTAGATTATGGTACCTCTCATCCTGGAGTCCATCCCGGGCCGCCAGGTGCCATTTACGGGAGTCTGGGACCACACACCATGCATTATTATAATCACGGAGCTCAATTCGCCCGCCGTCGGGACGGTGATGCTATCGCGCTTCGTAGTCCGATTTTAGAAGAATTCCGCACTAATCGGTCCCGCAAGTGGGAGCTTTGCGTCAGTGTTTCTATAGTCGTGGATCCCTCGAGTTTAATCCTCGTTCCGCTTACAGGACATTTATGGCCATATTGTAGAGTTTAGCGGTGACCAGCATGGTTCCCGATTCATTCAACAAAAGATTGAAACTGCTTCAAGCGAGGAGAAGCAGATAATTTTCGACGAGATTGTTCCCGATAATACATTGCAGCTTGTTCAAGATGTGTTTGGCAACTACGTTAGTTGACACCTTCCCATCATATCGTTTTCCTGACTGGATCATCAGGTCATCCAAAAACTCTTTGAGCATGGTACCCAAGTCCACAAGACGATTTTGGCTAATGCAATTGAGCCACATATCGCCCAGTTGTCCGTGCAGATGTATGCATGTCGCGTTGTTCAAAAGGTAGTTTTGATAGCCAGCGTGTCATTTCGGCTTCTTACCGCGTCCAGGCAATCGAATACATCCTTCCTGAACAGCAAGTTGCCATTGTAAAAGAATTGGAGCCGCACGTGCTTAAATGCGTCAAGGACGCAAATGGCAACCATGTTGGTCTTTGCATTATATCCGATGTCACTCATCTGACCATGCAACCAGGTTGTGCAAAAACTCATTGAGCGTGTTCCAGCTGAACGCTTAAGTTTCATCCCAGCTTTCAAGGGAAGCGTTTTTGAGCTTTCTACCCATCCTTACGGCTGTCGCGTACTGCAAAGATGTTTCGAGCACTTGGGTGAGGAGCAGACTAGGCCGCTCATGGATGAACTTCATAAATACATTATCAACCTCATGCAAGACCAGTTTGGCGTACGTCTGAGGTCTATGCTAGCTTGTGCTGGCGACTGACTTGCTCCACAGAACTACGTCGTGCAGTATGTTCTTGAATATGGCAAGCAGCATGATAGAGCACTCGTCATTTCGAAGCTTCGAGGCCAGATGCTCCATATGTCGCGCCACAAATTTGCTTCGAACGTTTGTGAGAAGGCTCTCCTGACCGCCGACTCTGAGAGTCGCCGAGCTCTCATACAAGAAATGATGACGTCCAAACAAGATGGTGTAAGCCCGATTGCAACCATGATGAAGGATCAGTATGCGAGTAAGCCATGCCTGATCACTCGGTTGTTCTGTCCGCTCACTCTTTCTCCCGAGATTATGTTTTACAACGTGCAGTTTCTGTTGCAGAGCCGGAGCAGAAGCGCGAACTGATCAATCGGATTAAACCACAACTGGTTAGCATGCGGAGGTATTCCAGTGCCTACAGCAAACACCTACTCTCCAGTATGTAAACATACGAAGCTTTCTCTCATTTCCGACTGACATGCTTTGTCGTCCTTTCACACTTAGTCGAACGTTTGTTAACACAAGCGGGCGAAAATCTGCCCTGAGATTCTGAACTTTCTCAATCATCAACAGTCATTTGTCCATCCCATCGTTTTGAGTTCGTTTTGCAATGCACCTGTCGAGTCACTCTATACCACCCATGCCCATTGCTTTGCATATTAATTGGTTTCTCGTTGGATATTATTTAACAATGTCGTTCGTTCATTATATTTTCAACCGATTCTAGCAGCTAGAGCTCTCCCACATTTTCTACTGAATATCTTTCAGTCGTTGGTCATGCTATCATATATCCACATACTGATCTAATTACTCACAATGCCTTTTCCATCGCTTCGCCTCGCATCACAATATAGCATTGGTTCCTTTGAATGAACCGAAGTGATGAGGCCGTCAAATATGCCGGACAAATCGGAACAAACAAATCCGGTAAAAAGAGCGCACGAAAGAGCAACGTGGAGCCGACAGTGCCGCGGTGTTAGCAGTTTAGTGGTCGTCTATCTCTCCGTCTCGTTTCCACACTCCTTGTTGCACATCATCCGTCACCAAATCATTCACCGAAACCAGCCATGGAGGAGGCTGCCTCTCTCTTTGGCCCATCCGACTCTGCTTCTGATCCATTCGGAAGCATCCTAACTAACGGTCATGACGACCTCGCCGCAGGGTTGACGTCACCCTCCAGTGAACTCCCACTCTCAGACGCGCGGGAAGCCGGCACAGGGAGTGATTGGTTGAATGGCTCGTCGAGTCACCATCAAACTGAAAGCGCATTGCGTCCCGAATATGAATGGCAGAGCTGTGATGATGCTGCTCATCATTACAACTCTCAACCGCATTACGAAGGATCGACGCCGACGAGTTACACACACCAGTCAGCAGATCCCCACGTTGGTGATAATGCGCAGTATATGGCGTCACACAGTGGTGAGTGGCTCACACCCACTAGTCTCACAGCGTGTATGAACGTGATTCCAGTTGGCCACGGCTACGGGACGCAGCAAACTTACGAGCCGAGTGCAAAGCAGCCAGCATTCGAACGATCTTCCACTTTGCAGTCAAGTGGCGGTGTTTCCGACGATCCCACGTCATCTGCATCTTCGCATGCACATGTTGCCCACGTGCAGCCTGCGCCATCCGACCCTTACACACCTGCCACGCAACAGTCGTCTAACAGCGGTAGCTCTTCCATGTATCCAAAACCCCCCTTTTCTTCCCCATATAACTACACAGCTGCGTACTCAGCGTATCAGCCTGTCGCCAATAACAGTGGCTCGGTTCCTCAACCAGGGCATCAATCACATTCGGTTCGGCCTAGTTCGCTCCCTCCTCAGGTCGATCATCCGCAATTGCGTACCAAGGACAAACCGCCGCTCGACCGCTCTCAGAACACGGCGTTATATAGGCCAAAAACGACTAATGCATATGACCCGCCAATCCCCCCTCCAAAATCTTCAAGGCACGTTTCTGGCGCACCAGCATCCTCGAGATTGTTTTCTCCCGCCGGTGCAGCGCAGATATATGCCGGAAAGGACACGAGACATGTCACATACTACACGGACCCTAGCGAGGTGCATCCACCAAACAGATACACCCCTCCGACCTATGCGCCTGCCCCCCCGCTTACTACCTATCTTCCGTCTAATGCACAGCCAGCTAGTAGCGTATCACCGCCTCGCCGTGATACGCAGTCGCGTACCATTCTCTCTCCCAGATCACCAATTCCGGTGGAGTCTTCGATCGGCAATTCCCCTTATTCTGTTCATCAAGAATCCTCGTCATCGTCATCATCATCTTATCCTCAACATAATACCTTCGACCACGCCTGGTCACAACACGTGCCCAGTATGGAGGTGGCTGCAGAGAATGCCTCATCCAACCAGCTTGGCTATCTGGCCCCCATTTCGCGTGAAAACGAACTGACGCCAAGCGGAGCTGATGCGCATCGAGTTCCGTCTGGACAATCTCCCCCACGTGTGCATGGCCCCGATACCCCATTGACCGTAAAGCAATACAACTATTATCCGGATACGGGAGGACACTTCACCCGACACCCAGTTACAAGTGGTGGTTATTCTTCGGAGGTCGATCGTCCGTTGCCTGCATCCACACATACCGGTAGTCATGATCCCGCTGGCTATATTCCTACTACAGAGAGGACTCATTCTCCTGGTAACTCCTCTGTGCATAGCGCTCGATCGACGAGGGGTCGTGGATTGGGCTCTCCTCCGCCTCCTGGTGTTGCTCCTGGTTCCACATCATATGCACCGAATCCCGTGGGGTTCCCTACAGAGTCTGTACCTGTTGTCTCTAGGGTGTCTTCTCCTGGTTCTGTCCGGTCATGGAAATCCCCCCATGCTCCCTCATATGATCCTTACGCCCCTTCTCATGCAGAGACCTCGTCGACGGCCAGGGATCGCTCCATGTCGAATAGCTCCCTTGTTTCCTCTGTTAACTCGGACCCGTACGTTCCTTCACCCCTTGGTCAGAACCCATCCGAAGCTCCCAGTTTGGCCTCGCTGCACCAGCACCAGATCTCACGCGTGCCCGTTCATGATACGGACCGATCACATAGTCAAACTCTGATCCTCCCAGCTCAAACTCACCCACCATATGCCCCATCTCCATCATTGTTGGGTAGCAACGACCCTTTGGGCAGGAAGTCAAGCCGTGCACCTGTAGTTAGTTTCGGTTTCGGTGGGAAGTTAGTGCTTTGTTTCCATGGCTCAAACACATTGAACACTGGATTCGATATCGCTCTTTCTTCGAGGCAGACGACGGGCATCCAAATGCGACCTTTGCATACGGCGATTCCTGAATCAGCGCTTGATCATATATCTACTTCGTTTCCCGGCCCATTATTCTGCGATCCCGGATCGCCGACAGGTTTGGTGCGTGCCGCGGTGACCACGCAGTCTAAGAGCAACAAGGCCAAAGTGATCAAATATCTTGAAGGGCGCGCAGAAGAGATTTCCAGCGGGCTGGGTTATATCAGTCAAGGAAGTTCAGAGCTCAGGCAGGCGGAGGGGAAACTCTTGCTTGTAAAACTTCTGAAGGTCCTTCTAGAACATGATGGTCATCTATCTGGCAGGTAAGAAGCGCACGACCGAATTATGAAGCTGTCTGACATCGATCCTATTCAGTCCCCGGGTAGAAGCGGCTATCCGAGCGATTCTTGTTCCACGACTTGGCGATGCTTCCACTCTTGAGCAATCAACATCTTCGAAGCCAGCTTTATACGGTCTTGACAGCGCTACAACGTCATCCCTCACCCTGTCCGCTTTCGATCCCCATGATCGTGTTTTGTCTGTTCACACTGTCAAAGCCTCGGCCCTTGACAGGATACAGGATCTGTTGGCTCAAGGTGAACGTAAAATTGCTTACCGTTATGCGCTAGACGAACGACTATGGGCCCACGCGATGGTTATTGCGAGTAGCATTGACAAAGAAGCTTGGAAGGAGGTCGTTAATGAGTTCATCCGCTCGGAACTGAACACTCAACGCGTGGCCGACTCGTCCGGTCAAGGCCAACGCGATTCGATGACTTGCACGGGCCGAGAACCTTTGAAGGTCGCTTATGGTTTATACTCCGGCCAGGGCGCCGCATCTAGTGCGTATACGGTCTAATGGTCGTACAATATAGCTCATTGAAAGCGCTGTTGGAACAGTACAAGCGTTAGTTCCGCCAACACCTCTCGCTAAATTGGGTGAAATGCCCCCGGCCCCTGGTTTACCCCACTTTACTCCAGTATCTTCAAACTTCTCAGGCCCCGTCCCAGTGGATGCATTGAAAAAGTGGCAAGAGACAGCTGCCATGCTCATTCCTGGCCCTTCTGTCACGGAATGCTCAGCTGCTCTTCTAGCCCTCGGTGATTGTCTCCTCGCAAATCACTCCGTTGAAGCCGCACATGTCTGGTACGTATTTCCGTGACGTGTATACACATCCATGTAATAACCATCGGGAATCCTAGTTACCTCCTCGCTCCTCAAAGTACAGTCCTTGGAAATATCGGCTCCCCTGGGCGAGTATCACTCATTGGTTCACGTGGACCTACTGCTTCGCCAGGCTTTCATTTGAGCGACGACGCAATCGTATTCTCGGAGATCGTCGAATTGGCCCTTTCATTGGCACCTTCCTCGAAGGGCCAAGAAACTTTCAACGGGCTCCCTCATTTGCAAGCATACAAATTTGTCCGCGCAGCAAACTTGGCAGAGATGGGTCACATGTTGGCCGCGAGCAGGTTGGTACCTCTGCCGCTCTTTTGCAGAGAAGCGACTCAAACGGATCTCAGGTATTGTGAGGCCATCGCCATGTGTCTGAGCCGATCGCACACATTGCCTCACCCTGAGCTATCTGAACAACTAAGGGAATTCTCTTACAGATTGATTGGCGCGCCGCATTCGGACAAGGCAGGCTCGTGGATTCGTGGGAAGATGACCCGTCCCAGTCTTGATACTCTTGGGAATTGGCTTGGCGGCCGCCTCACAGAGTTCGTTGCTGGTAGCGATGATACGCCCACTATGGATGGCGATACGACACCCCATGATAGCAAGTCATTCGCCGGGCCGTTCTCTCATTATAGTACGATCACATCTTCTACAACCTCGAAGGTTCCTTCTCCACAACCAACGCTCGTGGATGCGCAGAGCAAACCTCCCCGGAGGACAGGCTCCGCACAGGCTGTTCGCCTCAATCCCCAGGTTCAGATTGACCGCGCATCCTCAGCAATGGAATACCGACCAAATCATCACAGTTCGTTGCCAAGTCCCCGTATTGCATCGGCCAACGCCTCTACAACGCACTTTTCTCAAGCGAGTCCAAATTACAGCGGTGGCTACCCTCAGGCCGACGCAGTGAGTAGCCCCTATCAGCGGCTAGAGAGTGACTCGTCAGATAGTGCCACACATACGGGCACATGGTGGGGCTTTTCGAACACAGAAGATCCTGATATTACACCACCAGCTGTGGTCATGTTCTCTACTGGCCATTCATCCCCGCCAGCGGGTTTCGTGTCGTTGATGGATGCGCCGTCGATTCCCGCACTTCCTGCGGCCAGCGTGCCCATGCATTCACCGTCCCTCGCGACACAAGATGAAGTTGAAGATGACGATCTTGGCTTGGGAAATTCTTCCAGCAAGCGCAAGGCTTCCTTAAACGACGCTAGCACTAGTGAAATTTCAGCGCCAGATTCGAAGGTAGCCGAAACCGATACGCGGTCGCGACCCGGTAACGCTTTAAAATAATCGTTGGTTACCCTCGCCTTGCTGACCTCATTGTTGAAGAGTCGAAACCTCCCCCGCAATCGACCAGTTGGTTCAGCCGCTGGTGGAATAAAGAGGGCGGCCCAATAAAAGCTACGCTTGGAGAGGAAAGTAGCTTTGTATACGACAAGGATCTCAAGCGTTGGGTGAACAAAAAGGTGGGTCATGATTGCAGATAGCTTAGTTTTCCTCTCTGAGGTATGACTGTAGGCTGGCGCTGAGGGCACGCAACCTCCTGGCCCACCACCTCCCTCTCGGGCTCAAACTACATCCCCCGGCAAATCTGCTCCGAGGATGACAAACGGCGTTTCACCAGCTCCGCCACCAGCGCGCGCTGCCTCGGCTATTGATCTTAGTGCATCCCCCCCAAAGCGTACCGTTCCCCGTCCCCGATCAACCTTACCACCAACAGGAGACGGGATCGCAAATGGCCTACCTCCATCAGTTTCGCGTATGACGGATTCACCTTCACCGGTCCCTTCTGGGTCCCCTACACCTCCACCTAGTCGTCCGCGATCGCAAGCTGCGAAGCGCAACCTACGTAACCGCTACGTGGACGTCTTCCAGCAGCCAAATGCAACAACTTGAAGGCATTCGCCTGCACCTCATTCAAGTAACTTAACCCTGCATTATCACATTATTTAATTCTATATGCCTTGTCCTCAGCGTTCAAGTCATCTGTTTGCACGAGTTGATTTATGCGTTAAGAAGCTTGCCACGAAGCATTTTATTGCAATCGTCCATTCGACTGTAGACATTATCCCTTAGATATCAAAATCAATCATAGGATAAGTTTGAAAGGGTAACCTGATGCCGGAGTGATATTAGATCAGATCAAATCGACTCGGTGATGAGAGATGTGTCGTACCCCTGTTCTTCACCTTGAAGAACGAAACCAGCACCGAGAACAATACGAATACTATCCCGGACCACAAGTAGACTTGAATGCGCTGTCTAACAGGCGAAGGTTTGGAGCGGTGCCACAAGTATGAGCATCAGAAAACCAGCTGATAGTAAGCCATCTAAAGGAATGGGATGAGTGCGTATTGTGCGACGCGAAGTAGGGTACGTACAAAGCGTCGCGACAACTGTTGTTTCTTGCCCATATTGAGTCTGAAAGCCTTGCGCAATCCACGAGCCGTCCGGGGCAGCCATAGGCATGCCGCGTATGCGAGTGAACATGTAACCTGATGTCATTACCAGGGAAGTGAAGACCGTGATAATCGCCCAGACCCAGCGGTTGCGAAGAACAGGAGCCACGAATCGAAAAGACAAGGCGCCAGATAGAGCGAAGAAGAGCACAGTGCCCCACTTGGTCCAATCGACCGGTGGGCGGAACGGGATGGGCACGGGAGTGAATGCGGAGAGCTGCTCGGCGAGGGGTTGGGCATCAAGGCCACTATAAATTCGGGGATCGAATCAAGATTCTGCAAGGTCGGTCTGGTTTTTATCGTGCTTACGAGGATAAGTCGTAGTGAACGGGAGTGCCATGTTCGGCTGACTTGCGAGGACCTGCCGCCGGGCGGAAGTTCATGATAACGGGGGCGGATTGCACGCCCATCTAATACCTCGTTGAGCCAGAGAGGTCTTCGCGGGGTGAGTGACGAGCCCACCTTTTGAAATGTTGCGTGATTTTCCTCAAATTCGAGAGTAGCGAAGAAGTGCGAGTCGCGCGCCGACGACGGGACTTTCGACCACGCCTTGGCTACGGCCACCCAAGAGGGATTGAATTCCCTGTACGCGCCCGATGATGAGTTCGAGCGGCGAGGAGACGCCGAACGTAGCTCACCTGCATGGGCCGCACCTCCGTTTTTTGTCGAGGGCGGTAAAATGAACGGAGGCAGACCAGTCACGTTTGGGCGACGTGAGCAGGTCGAATGTGGTGGTGTCAAGTTTGATGATGCCGTTGTTCTCTGCGGCTAGCTTGACGAGCCGTTCGTGCGCGCTTCCTTGTGCGGCGAGAACGAGAGCTGGAAGGGCGAGCAAGGAAAGAACCGGTGAGAATATGAGCATGGTCGCGAAGGGCCAGGACAGGACAGGACACGGACGAGGAGAGAGTGCGCGAGATACGTGGCCCGAAAGGCGCGCGGCCGGATTTGATTAGCGGAGAGAGGATGCGCTCACGGCAGCGGTCCCGCGACCGGCCATCATGTCCCATGCACTCCTCCTCCGTTTATTCCTCTCTCCTTCATACTTTTCCGTCCATGTCGCCTTGCGATATCTCATGTTATATTCAGACAACATCGGCATCACGTACTATCTTACTCGCAGGCTCAGGGAGTTCACGATTGACGAGCTTCGGGATGTCTGGGGTTTCATATGGTGAACGCAGATGTTCGTTACAACACCCTCGAACTCGTTTTAACACCTTATCTCAGCCATCTGCTTGTCTCCAGGCCATCTCGATCTCGAGCACTCGAATGCTTTGTCATGGACATCTCTCGCAAGTCCACTCATATAGCCATGCTTGTGTGTAGTCCGGTTGTTCTGTTGCCCCGTATGGTTTTTTTTCACGAGCGTAGACGCTATGGTTTATGCAAGCATCGTTGAGGGACTTCTCAAGGACCAATCATAATCCTGAAGCGCTCTTGATATGCCAACGCATGTTGCTCATGTGCCATGAGCTGATATTCGGAGAAATACCTCCACCCGCCACCTCGGCATATCCAGGTCTCTCTTTCCCCCTTTTACCCCAATTCTTGCGGAAGAGAGTAAAACCTCGCATATACCCTGCGTTGATAGGCATGAGTGTGGTGTTTGCCAGTTCACCTGGCCTCCCGGCTCTTTCTAGGGTTATGGGGGAGGTTGCCATCGAACAGGGGCGGATAGATCAACAAGGGGAGGATGTCAGAAGCTTAGAACGGTACGAAGACGATTTGGTTCGCGGGAAAGCCGTTTCGTTGTATGAACGGCCGGTCGAGGACGGTGAAGTTGACTCCCCCTCGGAAGATGCGGAAGATGCGGAAGTTCCGAAACGTCCACCTGCTGCCCTTGAGGGAGTAAACCTTGAGGGTGGTATCGCGGGGGGACAGCAACGCGAGGTGATACGAGCAGTGCGCACCAGCCCTAACCTTTCTCTCACTCGAAAGGAGGAAAGGCTACTTAGATTCTCAGATGACCCTCTAGGGCAACTGGATCCCATCACCCCTCCAGCTGTAACTCAATCCGTTCCATCGTTGTCGTCCGTCAAGCAATCCCACCAATCAGTCCCTTCGGATGCTTCGGAATCATTGCTGAACAGGTATGACTTTGGGTCACAGATGCACCTTTTGCGGTGTCACTTTTGTTGGTCTGAGGTCTGTGGAGCCCTTCCTGCCTCAACATGAGATTGACGCAGGTCAAAGATCCAATTAATATTAAATTTGGAGAGCATCTCGAACAGGCTCGTGGTTGTTCCCAAGCCTGCTCGAGTAAGTGCTCTGCGTGCTGAGTTGACGGCCCTCAACCACCGACTACCTGCAGAGGTAGGTGATCCATCATTCAATCTGGTGTTGGACCTCAATGCCCCTAGGTTTGTATGCCACTATGGTGCGGTAGCGCTGATGAAGCTGCAACTCCCCAATCCGTGCCCACACCCCATCATCGCATTGTGCGAATACCGCCTGGCGAATGCGTTGTGCTGAACTCGGCAGAACGTGCTCCTTATCTATTGATGGTTGAGGTTCTCCATGGCGATCTCGATTTTGACCCAAACAATCGGCATAATAGGTCTACCTTGCAGAAAATTGTCGCCAAGGAGAATGAAAAAAGGGGAGCATCAAAGGATCTCATACCTTTCTCATCTACCTCTTCCGCTAATCCGAACACATCTGCCTCTCGAGTCAACGTATCTGACGCCGTGCTTGGAAAGGACACTCCCGAGATGCAGGGCGGAACTTTTTTACCTCATTCTCCTACAGCGACCACAGAGGCCGCTTCGTCGACACCACCTCATGAAGAGGAAGAAGAAATCGACCTCGTTGAGCAACTCTATGGTGATCAGGAATCATTGAGATCGAGGCCCCTTGATCTCTCTGACTCTATCGTTCTTCGCCCAACGCCAAAAAATAAGGATCTTGATTTGGCTGCCTGGTCTCGTCCAACATCACAACCAACAACCCCTTCCGTTGAACAAAGCGGTTCCGCGTTCGCCATGTCATCCACCGATCATCAACGCTCCAACTCGCGTGGTCAGACAATGTCTCAGCAGATCACACAATCCCGCTCTAGCCTAACTCAAAATCTAACTCTGGAAGACTATTCCGAGCGAATGCGTACAGCTGCCGTGATGCTTTCTCAGCTTAATTCCAATCTCGTACGGGAGCAAGTTAGCGCAGCGTCAGCGAGCCAAGAACGCCCACCAAACACACCGTCGAAGTGGCTCGCTGGCTCCTCATGGTTCACTGTAGTCGCCCCACAATCTCCAACCGCCCACGAAGGGGGGCCATTGCATCCATCACTGGCTGCAGTCACCCCAGAACAACCCATATCGCATTCACAGCGCCCAAAATTGCAATTATCAGAGGCAGGGGCGATTCGCGACCGCATCATGGAGGAGATGTTGGCACTCGAGGAGGAGCGTATGCAGCGTATGCGGGAGAATCGCGACAACCATAGCGCATTGAGTATAGGCGAGCCGATGATGAATACAGTGGAGGATGAGGGTATCATACGGCGGGAACTAAACAAGGTGGACCCTTCTGCGGTTGTATTCAGTGAGAGTTGGGCAGCAAAGAAGAGTAGAGTGCGGCAAGGGTCACCATACGGTCACCTAGGCATGTCTCCGTCAATTCTGCCTGGTCCAGGCTCCTGACGCTCCTTTAAAAGCCAATTGGGACTGCTTATCAGTGATTGTCAAGACCGGTGGTGATCTCCGCCAAGAGCAGCTTGCTGTTCAACTTATTCAAGAATTCATGCGTATATGGAAAGAAGAAAGTTGCCAGTGTTGGGTGCGACAGTACGCCACTGTCCTGTTTACTGCCGCGGTGGTTCTGATCCTCTTCATGAGCTTCCGTATTCTCATTACAGGGGGTTCTTCCGGTCTCGTGGAGACCATCACGGATGCCGTATCAATTCACTCCATTAAAAAGGCCGAGTACGCGCGACGGTCAGGAGGAGAACGTTTGGGGCATGTCACCCTTATGGACCATTTCAAGAATGTGTGTTCCACATCGATACCAAAGCTTTTGCTTATGTTCTTTTAGACCTACGGGGATCCGTCCTCCGCAAAATTTGCCCGTGCCCAGAAAAACTTTGCGAAATCCCTAGCAGGGTACTCCGTGATCACTTATCTTCTCCAGATCAAAGACCGCCACAACGGCAACATTCTGTTGGACCGCAACGGTCACCTGATCCACATTGACTTTGGATTCATGCTATCCAACTCACCAGGAAACATTGGTTTCGAGGCTGCACCGTTCAAGCTGCCTCTCGAGTACATCGAGGTGTTAGGTGGGCCGGACGGTGAACCGTTTCGAGAATTCCGAAAGTTGTTCCATGAGGGATTCGAGGCTGCGCGAAAACACTGTGATGGAATCGTCACGATGGTGGAGCTCATGCAGAAGGGTACGACACGATGTCTTCCGGACCTGGGTTGTCATGCTGACGAAGGAACGACGGAAGACTCGACTCTTCCATGTTTCGCCGCATCCGGAGACCAGACTGCTGCCCAGCTGCGGGAACGGTTCCAGCAAGCGCTCACGCATTCACTGGTCGTGGAACACGTGGACAGGCTCATTGACACATCGCTTGGCTCAACCTGGACTCGCTTGTATGATTCAGTAAGCAAGCACTATCCTTTGTCCAGTTCATTTTGCACCTAACTGTCCTTTGTAGTATCAGTACTATTCTCAGTCCATCCTATGATCATCACCCCTGGTGGCACACATGCTCCGCAGACGGAATTCACTCTGGCAAAGCAAAGCATTCCGCCAGGTAATCGTCTAATTCATGAATTAATGGTAGATAGTGCAAGCACAAGGACAACTAGGATGGGCACTAAACTATTCGAAGAGGCGGTCATACTTGGGCAGACATGAATACCAATGATAATCTATCCCGCAAAAAATTAGGTCGCGGTGTAGAGCGGAGGGCTGCCTTACTCACCGAAGTTGTCTAGCAGAGGATCACACCAACATTTACCCTGTTTATGTAAATCGCTAATTGGGCAATGTTGGAAAGGCTCATGGCGATAGCCAATTTCACGGAAAAAATGTAACTTTTCCTTCGGTGCTAGCAAAGCGGCACCAATGGAGTGCACTGGGGCATCACCCCAGCGCTCGTAGTAGAATCCGCCAGCTTTGTCCAGGTGTTCAAAGTATCTCATGTACGCTTCTCCACGCCAAAAGTCGAGATCTGCGATCTCAAAATTGCTCCAGACTGCGCATGATCAGTGGGGAGCGAGGGATGGACAGGGATCGATAAAACATACAATGGCATCTATTATAAGTGAGCCCGCCATCATCGGAAAGGAACCCTAATCCATTGTTCGGCGCAATGAGGTCCGGGTTCTTTTCCATGAACTCTACGATAACACAAAGAGTCAAGGCGTGGTTGTTATTTCCTGTGCATAGAACGACACGCACCTCTTACGGTTTGCCATAGTGTTTCGATTGTCTCGCCGTACTCGGGAAGAGCGATCGTGAAACCTGCGGCCGGTCAGAGCTGGTAAAGAATGAAAACGCTCCTATGCTCACTGTAAACTTTGTCATTATCCTGCATAAAGAGGAACGGGTCGAAATTAAGGTCGCAAAAAAAGGTGACGTCAGGCCTGAGGTGATTATTAGCGGAAACACGCCCGCTCTAGCTAGGACACTTGGCGTACTCCACACGCCAGTAGTACTTGTACTTGGCTAAAAGTTCATGCCTGAAGAAGAACTAGGGACAAGTCGGTTAGACTGACTGGTCAAAGAGAAGGTGTACTTACGCCCGAGTTGAACCGACACATGTTTCGGTACCTGCCCGAGGTCAATGCCGCAACCAGTATCAGCGAAACTCCAAACTTACGGTAGGCTACCTGTGATGAACCTTCTAGTCTCTGGCTGCGGAGGGGCAGGGAGTTGGGAGGAGGGCAAGGGTCTCGTACGTACCTCCATAAATCACGTTATTCTTCGCCATCGTTTCTCGTACCTTGGACGCTTTCTCCTCGTCTATCCACTCGGGTTGGTGCCAATGGTCTCGAGGAATAAGGCCAAACTCGACAGTCGCATCGGTCAATTTAGACACCCTCCTGCCCGTCGAGTCGCGATGGCGGTGAGGTAGAATTCGCCACGTGAGAACGAAATTGATAACGCACTCCTTGAAGTGGTCCAAGAACGGCTCGTCGTTGAGGATGACGTAGGGATAACGGAAGCGCTTATTGAAGCGGTCTTCCACTTGCTTGAGGCTCTTCACGACGCCGTTGATATCGCCGTTGCGTGCCAACATAACGATGGTCGCGTTGGCCCTTCGATCGAGCACGAACGTACCATTGTCTGCTGGCCAGTGATACTGATCCGGGACAGCATCATGCTTCTGGGTTTTGGCCTTTCCAGTGCCGAGGAGGCGAGATATAGATGTGGCACTGCTATATGCTTCGTGAGATACCGAGAGGATGAGATGGAGCCCGAGCTTGAGAGGGGGGAGAGGGGGGTCAAAACCGTCATGAGCCTTCTGCAGCCATGGGACGACGTACTACGACGACGACGACGAGGATCAGGTACCTCCAGGGTGTGATCATGATTTGACGTGGAGTCGGGTGAACGAAGGCAACAATTGTGCATGGCGGGCCTGTTATGTTATTTTTATTTAAATCAATGCGCCACACCGCAGCTCACTCGGTCCGCGGACTTAGCACTCAGTTTTCCAACACCCTCGCAACCTCTCTTGAGCATACTTGCTTATGCTCGTCTTTAGATAGATGGCACCCACAAATCAGTCTGGGGAATAGCTGCCAGCTACCGCAATCCATTCGTAAATTTGTCGGCGTTTGGTCAGCGATTCGGTGGGTCCCATGGCTACGACCGTACGATATTTCACATTAGGACGATATCAACTTGCCTCTTCACATACACCGCAGACTAGCGCCGAATTACCATCTGGTGTCATGAAAGTTCGCGGGTGAATCGTACAAGCCATCGCGCTCTGCGTGGAGCACATGAAGCTACCTTGGGAAGCCTGTTGCTGACGGGAATGATGGGAATGATGGCTGCACGGTGGAGATGATTTGCGCTGATCGCGACTCTGTCTAGCGTAGACTCAGGATTCTGTTCTCCCCTCCTGTCGAAAGAGTTCGGCCCGACTCGCAACTGAGTTGCACGACCCCGTTTGGAGATACAGCCCTTGGCCCCCGTAGGCGACAATGACATACCACATGGGGACACTCGACTCTCGATGCCGCGGCCACGCCACGACTTCCACGGACGAGGGGTCGTAGCACAAGGACCCATGCTTCACAGGATTTCACCCTGTCCTTCAGCAAGCCATCCTTGAAGAGACGATGGAATCAGGTAACCCGGACGGCCAAGTCAATGATAAATAGCCCCACTCCTTCAGAATGGCCTGCACATCTGGCACCCAACCACACCCCATGTCTTTCCCACTCTCGGGAGTGGAAGATATTCTTTGGCGTAGTTGTTGCGTGCCCTTCCAGTTCCGTGTTTCTCTGGTATCGATATCAATGCGGATGTATTGTCACGATGCATCCATGTACTCGTCCTAAGTAATACCGGCCTGAAACCCCTGAGATCACATGTATGAGGACAGTTAGTGGGGTGGGGGTGCAAGTACTACATGTATGTACACATGAATTTCCCGGCCTTTGGGCTCACACCTTACAGTAATCTCCATCATCGAATAATGATGGAGATATGGCAGTTTGAATTTTCACACTCAGTTCAGCACCGAAAAATTGAAATTTCAATACCAATTTCTGATGAGCATTGCAGAAGAACAGGGCTGGTTTCCCTATGAGTGTGTAAAGGACTATTACATCTTTGTATCACATTTTACCCTTTTTACGGGTCCAGGGAGATAGGAGTTTTGCCCTTAAACTCGTTGACTTTGGCTCCGGCTTAACCAGGTGGGTGTGTGAAATTGCCTCCTCCTTCTTCACGTTATCCAGCGTGTGCCGAAAGCATTTGAGTACTATGCAAATGTGCTGTCGCCGCCATGAGCAGATTCCTGTCTTTCCTCCTCAGTGAGGCGTGAACTTTGCGCCCTCGCCATATTGGTTTTTATCCAGTCCTGAAGGTCATTCTGGTTATGATGAATCGCGTTTCGCTCCTCCTGAGTTAGACCCCTGGCCGTAATATGTGGCGATGTGCTTGGCAAGTCTTCCTTTGGTTCTACATGATTTGAGTCCGATGATGACAGCAGCGCCCCTTCAGGGTTCTGATTGAATCCAAAATTTAAAAATCTGCGAGGTAATGTCAACTTCAGGGGAGAAAGAGAACTTGAAGAGGTCGGCGTACTCTTGAGGAATCGAAAATGATGGAGCGATGCCAAAGGCGAGGCATAATATGGCAAGAACATAGGTGGTTCGCATTGTGAATTATAAGTGGAATGCGGAATTTGAATGAAAGTCGTCGAAGTTGTAGAGGAAGGAACGAGACGGAAGCGTAGAAAGTTTAGAAAGTTTGTCGGTAACCGGTACCTGACTATAAAGTGATTGGGGACACTGCTAAGGAGAATCGCTGTTGATTTATACTGCGGCGGCAAGTTCACCCTCACTGTCCACAAAGTCCGGACCAGAATGGCTATACATCCGTCGCATCATGATCCCGTTTTGATGATGCGACGTTGATGCATCACGGTTTCTAGGCTTGCAAGCTGGAAATGAGAGCAACAAGCACGTTACGGCCAGTTGACATCATCTCATGTACGCGTTCGAAGTTATTGCGTACTTGGCGGAGCTTGAAAAACTACAAATTCGGCACAAAATTCCCCCCTAAATGTGCAAGGCAAATATCTCCTTCATTTCTCCACCAATTTCAATAGAACTTACACCCGCTGAATCTGCTCGATGAGGGCTAGGAAACCCCACCTTTTTTGTGGAGATTTGAGCAAGAGCTGGACACAGGCAGCCTGCATACCATCTGTCATGGGAACTTCACTGTCATCACTGTGAATATCAATAGTACTGTACCAATTAAATCAATTCGTCAGTCACAGGTCACAGGCCTACCTGATTTGATGAAATGTCACAAATGTCACAGGTCCCAGAGCCAAGTGATGAAACCATATTTTGGTCACAAAAATGCTTTCAAAAAGTCCTGAAATTTTTAAAAATTGCTCAAGGGCATTTTCTGATGACGAAAGTCTCCGTTGGAATAGATAGTACTATTTTATCATCATTCCACGTCCGATCCATCAGCATCATCATGGCAACAGATGTGCGAGGATTACAGTATGGCAGGCCACAGAACCATGTGCGGAAACGAGATGTGACACGATGTGATGCCTCTCTCCTCTCCTTTGCCTCAGCTCGCCCACCCCTTGCCACCAACCGCACGCGCAAGTCACCTCCCTCATGCCCAACATCAAGCCCTTGCCACCGACCACACGTATGCCACACGCCCGCAAGACTCGATTCCAGGCCGTTCGCCACTGACCGCACGCCGACGACCTCACACCCGACGTCAAGACCTCGACCATATTGCCCAGTCCTCGCCACCAACCACGCGCGCACGCCCCAGCATACTCGACGCGTTCGCGTCTCAAAGCCTTTCATGACCACCTCGACTGCCTTGACCAGTCTCGATTCCCTTTCATGGCTCTCCTTCCCTTTCATGGTCCTCTGATTCCTTTCATATTCTCCTTTGTACTGTCCTATACATAAAAACCCTAGCTACTCTGTAGTAGCGCAGTGAATAAGGATCCCTCTTTGTGGCCCAATCACCCCTGCCTGAGAAAAGCAAGAAGCCTCAATAGTCGCGCGAACCACTTGCCCCCCCCCCCCTTCTCTCCTCTTTCCGCTTGGACCGGTCAGCATGATTCACGCGTCCCCGGACTTGCTACACTGTAGCGTACAGCGTCGCGACATGTTGAAATTACGCAAAATTCCAAATTTTGTAACCCTGAGGAAAATCTTTTGCAGGTCACAACAAAATACCCAACCTGACGAAACCATTCTTTCGTCAGGGAGGTCACAGGTCACACAGGGTGACGAATTGATTTAATTCGTACAGTACTCTCTTCAAGGTCCTCCATTTGTTCTTGTGGGGAAGTAAGTGTAGGAGGTGTGTGGTGGGGCACACCACTTTGGGAACATGGCTGTGTGATCTCTGCCCAAAACATTGGGTCCACTGTAACAAGTTTGTGAAGTGCTTTTGATGCCTCACAACTGGTCTGGCTGGTGTAAGACAGGTTGAAATCTCCAGCCCTGCACATTTCCCAAGCCTGACAATGTCATAATCAACAAAGCAATGCATTGATGGGAGAGCAAACAAACTTACCTTCTTGATAATATCAGGCTTATTGAGAGCCTGATAAGCCATCCAAATCCAGTGTACAGTCTGATCCTGTAGTATTTTGATACTGGTATCAAGTTTTATGTCTTGTACTGGGCATCCAGCTTTGAGTTGACTAAGAACTTCATGGACAACATCTTCATGGGCTGATTTCTTGAGTGAATGCTTGAAAATTTGCTCTAAGCCAACATCACAAGGCTGAAATAAGCCAGTCATGCCAGTGGGAGCTTTTGACTTTTAGTGGTGGGTTGGATGATCAAGAATTTCCATAAAAGGCAATTGGGTTGGCAAGAGAATCGGGGGTTCAATCATGCGTTAAATTACACATATAAGTGAGTTAAGAGTAACATAACTGCTTACCTTTTTCCCTACCAAATCAAAAACAAATGTTATCCTGTTTCCAATTGACCGGTCAGGACCTGGTGGCTGACAGGCATCGGAAACTTTTTGCCCGTGCTGAGAGCATATCACAAGATTCAATCTTGCAATTCAATGAGATCTGCATCACGTCGCTTCACAATCCTGGTCCAGCAAGTATACTCAATTGATCTGATGAAGTCAACTTGTGATTGCACAGATTATCTGCAGATTAGATTCTGCAAACACATTGCAGCAATCTACATCCACTTTCCCCACCTCTGTCCTAAAGAGAGCACCCAAAAAGCTCCCATATAGAGTGCAAATAAATCCCCTGACCCACCATCCCCATCCACCAGGCCAAGGGAGAGCCTAGTATCTCTCTCACAGTAGATCATATTGTTATCATGTGATCTCACATCTAGGCTTGAGGGTGCTAATCAATCAGTGGAGATCGTCAAGGCCGCATGGGCTGCCAAATACAGTTTGTCAGCCGCAATTAATATAATTCAAGGTTTCAAGGTCTTACCCGATAAGGAGGTAATTGCACCCAATCAGCATACGTGGATGGAGACAGCTGAGTGTATTGGTGTCAAATGGGGCCCAAAACAATGGACCAGTCTCCCTGACGCGTGGGGACTGACAGCGCAAAGCATCGGCATCGCTAAGGGAAAGTGCTGCCGTGTTCACAATGATCTGTATGCCAGGGGCAAATGGTCGGCAACATCTGCCACCACAAATGCATGCACGCATGCCCTTGGGGAACCGCCATCTCAAACCCCCCTCCCTCAGAACCCCCCTCGGAACCCCCCTCCCTCAGATGCCACTGCCTCCCTTTCACCAGGTCCCTTCGGACTCACACCGCTGCCTATTCTAGTGGCCTCATCTTCTGCTGATCCTTACAATAGAAAATCTTTATCTGTATTGTAATTTATTTTCCAGATACATCATAAATAAGTGATTGAATAAGTGGTTAAGAAAATACTTTGGTGTCATTTACATGCGTGATTGAAGCCCCGATTATCTTGCTGACCCAATTGCCTTTTATCGTAATTTTTGATCATCTAACCACTGCTAAAAGTACGCAACTGCCAGTGGGAATGAAGATAACAATTGTCAAGACTCACTGTTGAACAATCCAGTTTAAGAGCAAGGGGTTAGTTCAGAGACAAGTCGATAGACGTCTAGGACGGCGTGGGCTAGAAGTAGAGTCCAGAGCAGTAACAAGTACCAAAGGGGTACAGTTACTGGTACAGTTGAGTAAGCACACAGAGAGGAGGCCAGGGTAGTCACAAGGGGATGGTCCTTAAAGGAGTATACTACAAGAGAACTGCTAAATAGGGAACAAGTCATAACCTTGTTATCAAGCACAATAGTGTGATGAGTAAGAAGTCGGAGTGCACTTACTGAGCATGCTCAGTCATGCTCAGTAAGCTGCTGAGTAAGAAGGCTTCTCTTGATGAGTAAGAGCCTTCACTGTCCACGTGTTCACTGCTTTAGTGCACGTGTAAGCACCTGATTCATTTTCTGTTAGTTAGTTTAGGGCCGGTCATTTGAGGACTTGTAGTTTGCTTTAGGGAATAGTGTTGTCTTATAAGGCCCCTTATATAGTTCTATTAGGGTCCTTAGAGTCGACCCTAGTACTTCTATTAAGGTCCTTAGTATTGCCTTATAGTTTGTTCTATAGTTATTAGAGTTAATCTAATAACACGTTGTAGGGTCTTTGATACTGTGTCAGTGCTTATTGTAGGGCACCTAGAGTCATCCTAAAGGGTCCTTAGGAAGGCCCTAATACTGTCCTTTATTGCTAAAAGGGTTGCCATTAAGTGGGGCTTGCTGTATGTCGATTGTGCCGAGAATTGCTTGTGCAACAATGTGTGTGCGATATTGTGGACACCTCTACTCACCCCTTTTGCTCATGTGAACAGGGTGACACCATAGAGGCTGGGTTTCCTCTCATAAGGAAGGGTCCTTCGAGGACCCTCTCTGGAGAATGGTTCATGACAACAATGATAAATGCATGTTTCAAAGCCATCCAATCCAGGAATTCTTTGGAGTGATGCACTGACCAGCAGTCAATGAGCCACAAGGCCTTTTGGTCCTGGTCCAGCCCAAGCTCCTTCTGGATGTTGTCAAAATAAGGCACCAGCATGATGTTCATGAAGTTTTGCATTGTTGCAATTGTGGACCAGTATGTAGTTGTCTTAGAGAGCTCAAAGAGGAATCCAGCCTTGTCCAACTCATACTGGCTCTGTGCAGTGGGGCTAGGGAGTGACTTGTGATTCTGCCCTTTGTGGATGGCTTGAATGGGTAAAAGTCTGCCATGGTTTGTGACACTAGGAAAGATCATGAGGGCACATTTCTCCTCTGCCCCAACAGTGGCAACTTGATTAGAACTAGACAATGTGTATGTCATGTGGCAGCCCTGTGCCAAGACAACCTGTCTGATTGCTGTTGACAATCAGTGCTGATAGTATCATTTCATCCTTCACAGCCCATGCTATTCACAAGAATGCCTTCCTAAGGATCTCATCTGCATTTTCTAGGGATCTTCTGGCCTGCATGTGTTGATCACCACATATTCCAGCCTAGTGCATGATGAAGAAACTTCAAGATGAATGCCTCAGAACATTGGAAGAGTGTGCCATTGGGTGATGGCTCCTTGAAGATTCTGGGTGCACAATGTTGGAAATGAGCAATGATTAGCCCTTGGACAGTGTTCAAGGTGAGCATGACAGATGCTTCATGAAGACCACTGATATACTTTAATACCTCTGCTGTTGCTTCAGGATATTTTACCTGGGGCAAGGTGTTACCTGGTGGTGATGGCAACTTCCTGCAATGCACCAGGACTCTGACCCTCATTGTAAGGCCTTCTGGCATCTTGCCCCTTGCTGCCCACTCAAGAGTCTTTCCACTCCAGACTGGATGAACACCAGATTGATCAATCCAACCACCAAGGGTTTGAAGGGTGAGTTTGTTGAAGAGGACAGGATCTTTTGTTGAAAATATGCAGTGTGTGTGATTAGATAGCAGCAGATGATAAGATCACAGGCAGATCTATCAGACAATAGCTCAGTTTGGTTGACACAAAACTGATATAAATAATGTACCTATCAGACAATAGCTACAACATGTCATCAGTACTGTGAGATAAGATGTCATAGAGTAAATACTCACTTCAGTTTGGTTGACACAAATCTGAAGCAATCTATGTACTTTGTGGTGTTCTTAAGTACCTGAGACTGCCACCAACTACAGTACAGCTAACTACCATCATGGATCACTAAGTATGTCTGAGGATCAGTGGTAACTAGCTACCAATTGTTCTTAATCACCTTATCAGTGTAACTAACATGTGCTGCAGTGTATGAGCTGAGCTGGTGATGCCTGGTCTGGGTGAGCTGATGTGTCAACACATCAGCATTGTGATTGCATCACAAAGCACCTGAGACTCTGAGCAGTGCAGATCTCAACATCTTTCTGTCATGAACCATTTTCCAGAGAGGACCCTTGAAGGACCATTCCTTATTAGAGGAAACCCAGCCTCTATGATGCCACCCTGTTCACACAAGCAAAAGGGGTGAGTAGAGGTGTCCACAATATCACATGCACATTGTCATATAATTGATTCTAGGCACAATTGACATACAACAAGCCCTACTTAGTGGCAACCCTTCTAGCAATATAAGACAGTAATATAGGCTTCCCTAAAGACCCTTTAGGATGACCCAAAGTGCTCTACAATAGACACTAATGAAGATACTATAGGCCCTATAATGCATTATTAGACTAACTCTAATAACCTTAGAATGAACTATAAGGCAATACTAAGGACCTTAATTGTCATGGTAATGAGCCATGTCAGTTCTCAAGCCTGAAGTTGAGTTGATAGTAAAAGTGTGTTCTGATGAATGGGCTGGTTCCCATTGTGAAGAGTACATCAGGAAAAAATGAAAATGCTATGTAGCGCTATATAGCTACCATAGCGTCTGTAGCAACTTTACAACCATCGAGGTTTCATGCCTACATAGCAACCACCAAACTCTATATAGCCGCCACCAGAGTTATATAGAGCACCATTGACTACATTTCTTTTACCAATGCTACATAAATCATACAATGTTACATCGACAACATAAATATATGGTTCTCCCCATAGTCAACCATAGTCAGGAGTGCTACGGAAGCCTATGTAGCCAACCACACGCCTATGTTCTACCAATTGCAACATTGTTATGATAAATGACTCAGGCACTTGCATTCACAAAAATGTCAGGAAACAATGTATATTTCACACATCAACGCTAACTAATATTTTTAAACTACTTGACGTCTTCATTGTTGCTCCAGTCAACGCCATTCTGATGTTCTTCGATCGCCTTCTTGACGGCGTCCTCAGACAGTGAGTTCTGGTGTGAGCGCGACCCTTCTTCAGCATCAAACTTTCCGTAGACACTGTCAAGTTATTAGCACAGTTCATTTGAAGGCAATGGATACAGACCAGCCACCAGTGAATATTGCCTTCTGCAACGCCGGCAGGATACCAAGGTCCTTCGTAGCTTGGTCGAAACTTTGGAGCATCTCATGTGCGTCCTCGAAAACATGCTTGTAGTCTGCCACTGTGAAGGCGACAGGGCTGTATGACCCGGTTCTCCATTCATCGAGGGCGCATTCCATCTATAAGTTCAATAAATATGGCTTAGCAAGGGCAACATTTGGAAATTTCACCGCAGACAATGTGAGCGCAATGGCAACCAGTGGGAACGGATCATATCGATCACGGAATATAACGGCGTCAGGCTTGCTTTTTGATGAATTTCGGAACCAGACTTTGTTGATTATGTCTTGGATTGCACGGCTCTTCAAAAAACCACTCCGCCCTGTTGTTTGCTGTGGGAAACCCTGGTCAACAGCGCAACATGAAATGTTAGTACACTGACTGGCAACGTACCTGATAAACGTAGGTGAAATCACGCTTGAGCTTGGCCACTCGAGTGCGTTGGTTGGCAATGATGGTCGGATTGTATGTGTGTTGGAAGTTGAAAACATTGGCCACCGCATCTTTGGCCTTGGTCTTGACATCACCACGAAGATGGCCAGATCGCACCGTGATCTATGTGGCCCACGTATAATCTAAACAAATAGAATGTATATATTCACTCACTATGCGCAGATGATTCACATTGGGAACCATGTCGACGTCCTTCTCCTTGCATCCTGCCTTCCATGCGGCCTTGGCCCAGTTTGTTTCAGTGACCATGTCGGGATAGCTATTCATCGTGCTGAGGTCAGCATGATAGTGAGTAATCGCAGCACTGATGACATCCTGGATGTCCGCTCCGAAGTCCTTGGCCTTTGGGCGCCCATCGACTGAGTGTACCCACCTGACTTTGTGCGCAGGGCCAGGGTCCAAGTCTGACGAATGGACTGAGGGGTGGGAGTTTGGGCGTTGGCGGGGGAAGACAACAGAGCTAGTGCGTCCGCGTTGAGAGGTGACAGAGCTAGTGCATCCGCGTTGAGAGGCGACAGAACTAGTGCGTCTGCGTTGAGAGGCTACAGAACTGGTGTGTCCACATCAGGAGACAGCAGAACTGGTGTGTCCGCGTTGAGAGCCAGACCTGGTGTGTCCACGTTGGGAGATAACAAAATTTGAGTGTTGGCGTTTTCGGGATGTCGCTTCCTCTGGATTGCCATGTTCTGGAGAAGGAGAACTGTGGGGCCTCCTTGAATATGTGTGTCGTATGCGTGGCCAGGGTATTACCTGTTCTGGCTCGTCTCCTGAAGAAATGGGGGACAAGCCATTGGCATCCTCCTTGTCATATCCACCCTGGTCAGTATAGGTTTCAAGGGAGTCATCACGTTCGGTAGGGTATACACCCTGGTCAGTATCGCTTTCGTCATGTTCGATAGGGTCCTCTGCACTTTCACTCCTTGACGTTTGCCCAGCAACCTGCACCTCTGGATGGCGGCGGGGTGAATGTCTCACCACGACCGCCATTGGAGGTGGCGGTATCACCGAGTTGCGCAAACTCAGATGTGGGCGGTTGGACCCATAAAAATGTATCTGCAAACGTGAATACCTGTGCAATGTAAACGAGTTTTGTACATACCGAGTCATCCTCTTCAACAGGGGGACGTGAGCGTTCAGTGGGTTTTGGAGTTGGAGCTGGACATCTGGTGAATGTCAAGAAAACAGGATATCCAAATCACTTACCGACGTTCTCCCGCTGCAGCTCCTTCTGCTTCCTCTTCGCCACATATATGGCTTTCTTTGTTGCCTTCTTAGCCTTGGCTGTCTTGCGGGCCTCCTCTTCGTCAACTACAATACATGAGCTGGTGTCATATCATGATGAGAGGAGAATCTACTTACTCAAGACCTGCACTTTGGTTGTGGGGCGGCGTGAATGAGTTATACGTTGATCCATGAAGCCGGGTGAAAGGGTTGTGATGATGGTTATGATACAAGGTGCGCGTGTTGTTTTTTTTTACCTCGTGCCTGGCCATGCATCGCGTACGTCAAACGTCAACATCCTGTCACATGGTTGCATAACGGATTCTGCGGAGTGCGGAAATGGAAAAAAGGAAACTTGAAGCTCCCAGTGCACACTGGCAGTCATTCCGTATCGGTACAATACATGACACGCCAGAGATGCCTTCTATGTAAGAAGGCCTTCAAAACAACACGGTCTCTCAGGCTCCATCTTTCATGGCTGGAGAAATGCAGCATGGCATGGCAACAACTCACCGACGACGACCTGCCCCACCGGGATGCTTACATAGATGCCACGCCGTTCAGTCGCAGCATTTTCTTTGACCCAGAACACAATGATCACCATCAGCCATCCTCTGTGTATCACCCACTAGAAACCTCCCTTGAGCAAAATGAGCCATCGGCAAAAAGGGCTCGCACAGAAACTCAGTCGACGGCTGATGAATGCCGCGCAGGGCGCTATGTAGAGCCATATCCAGCCATGGTTGCTGAGAATTTAGGAACAGCTCTCACCCCATTCCAGGAGCGAGGCGAGGCGCTACAGAAATCAGGGTTGCCTCCATGGGCACCATTTGAAGATACGGACGAATGGGAGCTTGTCAATTGGCTCATAAACCGAGTCAACAAGACTGGAACAGATGAATTTCTGAAGCTGGGATTGGTAAGTCCAACTACGCACTTGGTGACTCAGTCCTAACGTAAAATATACATAGACGATGAAATGCTTCCAACTCGCGTACAAAAGTGCATACTCCTTTTTCAAAAAAATCGATACACTTCCGGCAGGGTCTCTGTGGCACACAGAGACCTTCAGCTTCACTGGGGATCTACTGGACGAGAATGGAGAGCCGACACAAGATCATTTTGAATTGTGGTATCGAAATTCTCTACAATGCGTTGAAGAGCTTATATCAAACCCAATGTTCGAAAAATATATATCCTATGTCCCGGAGCTGCATCTATGAGGACAGCACAGGGAACACGCGTGTATATGATGAAATGTGGACTGCGGATTGGTGGTGGGAAATGCAGGTGCGTTTGTTTTAGACACCATCCCAGGTTTATCAGTCTTATGTCGCATTAGGATAAAATCCCTTCAGGCGGCGTCGTGTGCCCAGTCATCCTTGCGTCCGATAAGATGCAGTTATCGGGTTTCTCAGGCGGCCATCAAGCCTACCTGTTATATCTTACCCTCGGGAACATCAGCAAGAGTGTTCGCCGCAAATCTTCAAATCACGCAGTATCCCTCATAGGCTACATCCCTACCAGCGAGATTACCTGCTTCTCAGACCCACAAATACCAAAGTACCGACTCTTTCACGCATGCCTGAAGAAGATACTGGAACCATTGAAAAGTGCTGGCAGCAACTGGAACGAAGCTGATTTGTGCGGATGGTGTCATCCGCCGGATCTTTCCCATCCTCGCAGCATATGTGGGCGATCATCCAGAGCAATGCCTGGTTGCAGGCTGCAAGGAGAATCGATGCCCGATCTGTACCGTGCCTGCCAAGTCCCAAGGCGATGGATTTCTATTCCCATTACGGTCCCAGTTGCACACGGAACAGGTGTTACATCTCGAGGCTAATGGCCATCACCCTCCTGAGTTCTTGGAATGGGGCTTGCGCAAGGTCTTCTCACCGTTTTGGGCTGGCATGCCCCATACAGACATCTTTATGTGCATTTCCCCTGATATCCTCCATCAACTCTTTTTAGGTGTATTTTGTCACCTTTTGGAATGGTGCGCTCAGTTAATGGGTGCTAAACGTTTGGACGAATGCTTTGAAGCTCTGCCGGTGTACTTGGGACTCAAACACTTCAAGCACAGTGTTTCTAACGTTTCGAAATGGACAGGGTGGGAGTATCGCGACATGTCACGGAGTCTATTGGGCATTATTTCTGGCAGCGTGGATCCCTGGGTGGTGCTCGTAGCCCGAGCACTGTTGGACTTCATCACATACGCAGGATACCGAAGGCATACGACAAAAACTCTTCTGTGCATAGAACAGGCCTTGGAGGTGTTCCATTCACACAAACGTGTATTGATTGACCTTGGAGTGCGTGAGCACTTCAATATTCCAAAAGTTCACTCAATGCAGCATTACGTGGCTGGAATTAAGTGTTTGGGCTCAGCTGACGGTTTCAACATGGAAAGCTCCGAACGCCTTCACATAGATTATGCCAAGCGTGCCTTCAAGGCCTCCAATCATCGCGATTACATTATGCAAATGGCTCGGTGGATTCAACGCCAGGAAGCTATGTTTATCAATAAACAATTCTTAGCATGGTCCCTTAAAACATCGTCCCCGGAGTCAGAATCTACAAATATGACCGCGCGTTTCATTACATATTCGATTGCCAAGAAACCACCCCACTACATCTAGTTCGGACTCTGGCGATGGAATACAATGCCCCGGACTTCGTCAACACATTGCAGGATTTCCTCCAGAAGATTGATATACCCGGTCGATTCACCGTGCCAAATGTCTACGACCGGTTCAATATCTACAAACTGATTCATATCAACTGGTCAGCAACAATGGATTTGGACATAGAATCATACCATGTCAACGCATTTCCCGAGCACCCTAACAGTGGCCATGGACAACGTTCGGGATCGAAATTTGATACAATTCTTGTCACCGAAAGCGGAAATAGGCCTCAGACATCTAAGGGGTTTCAAGGTACGTCTCATATTTGCAACAGAATCATGATCATTTATTGTAAATGAAGGGCTTCGCTTGGCACGGATTCATGTTATTTTCGAACTTCCCAAGCACCTAGGGGCTTTCCCTCATCCATTGGCTTACATTCATTGGTTTCGTCCATTCACCAATGTGGATCCCACAACACATATGCATCAAGTCGTCCTGTCAACTAGAAACCACATGCCATATTCGGAAGTGATCAGCGTGAAATGAATATGGCGAAGTTGTGTCTTAATCCCACAGTTTAGCTCAAACCGAGTTCCCTCGTCGTGGACAAGAGAAGGTCGCCATATACAAGCCATCCCAAAGTATTATCTTGGGAGGCACCTAGATCGAAATATGTTTCAAATGTACGAGGAGAATGATGGATGAGTAGCCCATGAGTTCATAGAAACGTGGATATGGCTAGTTACATCATGCGCTTCAAGTTCCCTCAGACCAGCAGCGTTCATGTGTTTGTTGATCAGTGAAGCGAGCAAAAAGGGGGAGCAGGAGACTGCACAGAACTGTCATTCGAAACCGTAGCTACCAGTCATTAAATACTGTGGCAAAGGCAGAGGAAAAGCAGGTAATCAAGAGAGCAGAGGGATAGAGGACATGAGACAAGACGAGTAAGTAGGTGAGTATGACGTCGCGACGGAACGCGAACCAGAATCGAGGCATAAGAGATTCTACAATAACCGGAACGAGGCAAGTGTTTAGCAAAATCGGAGAGTAAGTAAACGAGACGGGATGGGAATTCATAGCAGTACAGTATATCAGTCAAGAGTGTACCAAAAGCCTATTCCTCCGACTGCGAGTCCGCGAGCGCGGGGCGGCACGACGATGACGACAGGGCGAGGCGCAGTGGGCAGCAAGCCCTCGGGTAGAGCGGTGATGACGAAGACGAACGCGTCATACTGGTCCGTGCGTAGATGCGAGGGGGGGGTGAGGAGAATGATTCATAGCATTTTGCAGAGGAGCGAGAATCTGATGAAAGGGGTTCGACGAGGGGCGAGAGCATAATGACGAGGGGAAGGGAAGAGTGTCGCAGGTGGAGGAGACTAGTGGCAGAGGGGATGGATAAGAACAAAGGAGGGCGAGACGCGGGCGAACGGCGATGATGTCGTGCCGTAGGTCGATGCTTGGAGGAGCCGAGCTCCGACTCCAAGACTGATGGGGGAGGCGTTGAGCGGCGAGGCGAGTGACGTCGGAGGCGATCGAACTGAGCCATTGTCGCCGTTCCTGGGCATAGAGTGGGCGATGCGAGGGGATGACGTCAAAAGGGGAGCATGAGATGGAAGGAGAAAGAGGGGAAAGGAGTGGCGATAGTTGGTGGGGAGGAAAGAAGGGGTGAGGCGAGAGCGAGAGCAAGGGAACTTGAAGCACGGGAGGTGCAAGGTGCTGATACGAGTCATGTCAGTTTCCAGGCCAGCGGACTCACAACACACCTTACATCAGTAAGATACATAGTGCAATATAAAAACCAACTGTCTCCATAGAGCAATGTAGCGAATCGAGTGTCTCCATAGAGCAATGTAACAAAATGATCGTCTCCATAGAGCAATGTAACAAACCGATTATCTCCATAGTCAACCATGATTTTGATCATCCTACATAGTGTGTAACGGCGTCGCGGCCGTTAGAGCGTTAGCTCAAGGTTCAGTGGGGGCCAAGTCCCTGTGACTTGGTTCAAGGGTTCAATGGGGGCCGGCTCAAGGAGACCGGTTCAATGGTTTAGTGTCTCAAGGCTGAGTCAGACAATGACTCAGTCCGCAGACAGAGTCGATCTCCTGGTTTCACAGAAGAGGAAGACGATGAGAGAGAGGCAGAGGAGGAAGAGGAACACAAGGATTCCTTGAGGTGTGCTCAGGTCAAGCAAGGTGTAGGCCAGCACAAGCAAGTTGTGATTTGAGAGAGTGTACAAGGCAAAGGATGCGACAGGAAATGGACAAAGCTAAGCTTGGGGCATTCCCCAGCTTCTACAGGCGCTTAAATACTGTATGTGGTGAGGCTGTACAGTACCATAAGCAGAACAATAGATAAGGGTAGACCAATAGCAAAAGTAACTTGACAATAGGTGAAACACAATAAGTGAAACACAATAGGTGAAACAATAGGGGATCACCATCAAGGGATGAAACAGTAACCACAGAGACAAGGATAATAAAGAAGAACAATAATGGACGAACCGACAAGGGGTAGTTTACAACATCATGCCCCCCTCATGCTTAGTTCTCCGAACTAATCGGTCTCAGGGCCCGACTCACGGAGTTCATCGCCCTCGACCTCTGGCCACGTGCTCTGGGGTCCCATAGCTCTAGGGCAGAAGCCCCTATAGCTCCGGTGGGTCCTCCTGAGGATGCAATCCACTTGTCCGCTGCAATTAGTATGAGGTCTGTTACAGTCCTTGTTCCAGTGCCCCCTGGTGTT